>SRLM01014279.1:0-50738 GCA_015708895.1 Populus ilicifolia
AGATTTGTTGAAGTAAACTCAATCCACCAGAAGGTCAAGGAAGGGAGCCACCAGCTGTCACCGCCCAGCCACCAATCGACCAGCCGCCAGCCACCGGCCGCCGACCGCTTTCACACCGTCGGTCACAAACCGCCTTCACACTTGAAAGTTGAATTTTCTTGTTTTGATTTCGTGTATAAATAGATAGCTAAGTTTATACAATTCTGTGTGGAGAGATTGAGAGAAACATTAGAGAGAAAGAGAGAAAAAGAGAGAGGTTGTTGTAAGCTTTTGTTTATGTAATTGTAAGCTTTGTTCTTGAAATAAAAGAGTGTGTTTTATCCCATCTGAGTGTTTCAAAGCCACCACAAGTGGTTTCTCCCACCAACATTCAGCACTGCTGCAGCAGGACCGATGGCACAATCAATATGCTCTCTAATTGCAACAAATGTGCATTTTTGCCTGGGGACATGTCTAACAGCGGCTCCCGCAGTTGGCAATCTTTGTTTTATCCCCTCTAATTTTTGGCCAGTATTGTCTAGAGCTCAAGAGCTCGTGAATTCTCTAAGCTCGTCTTCAAGACTATCCTAGCAGCTGACAGATTGTCAATGCCATCCATTGGAGCCATTGCCAAATCAAGTCCTTGCCCTGAGAAATGACTCAACTGCTATTCATTTGATGTTTAAGCACTAAATTGCACTCTTAGGATTCAATAAAAATCTAAAACGATTCTTTCTTGGTTTCTTCTTTGTCACTCGATTTACTTTTTCTTTACCGAACTCACCAAATCAGGTAAAAAAAAACACAAGACAGCCCATATTCAAACCAAACCTCACTTACAAAACAAACATCTCTCAAAAACCTCAACAACCAGGTATAGACTTCCAAAATCAAAGCAGAAAAATAACCCCACCTGGGACTTTAAAAGCAGCATCTGAAGTTTCACTTTTGTTCATCAACCTTAAAATACCAACATGACAATTACAGTAACTGAAGTTTCTACTTTCTATCAACAACTAAACAACCAATCATGAATCAGAAGAAAACAGAAACTTACCTGTTCAGAATCTTCATTGATGACATCAAGATATGCAAACAAGGAAATCCTCCATGAACCCTCTTTTCCTTTTCCTTTGTTGACGATGATGATGGTATTGGAAATAACGGGACATGAATTCTACTGCTAGCTAATGATTTCTTGCTGAAGATTGAAGGGATTCTTGGCGATGCATATCATTCATTATAGTATTTTGATGCATTAAAATCCATGATCCTATGAATACTGGTTCACAAGGTGGCCCAATACCAATAAACCCTAGATTTAATGCTTTCTTTTTCTTCTTCAGAAAAATATATTTCATTACCTCAAGCTTTTATTCTTCACCAAAATACAATGTTTTTGTCTTTTGGGGACAATTCTGATGGGCGTCCCCTTAGTTTTTCTTTCAAAGCTTTGATTATAGCCTGATCTACTGTTTAGACTTTCTTTGCTTGCTTTAGTGTCAAAGGATTCAATTGCTTTCTTTCTGAGGTTCCATGCAATGTCACTTTCGCTCCCTTTTTTTTCTATTTGTAAGTTAAATTCTCTGTGCTCCACTTTCCCTGCTTCAACATGTCCAAGCTCTTCACAAGGACAGGTTCCTTAGGTTCAACAAAGAGACTGAATCGATCTCAGTAAGTAATCTGAGATATCATAAAGAAACTTGTGTACATTGATAATGTTTTTAGAGTACCATTCCCAAACAAGCCACCATTTTTGTCCTCCAAGCTTAGGACGCGCAACACCAAATCCTGTTCTATTTTATGTTTCTAAAAATTCAAAATTAAGATAAAATTTAATATAGTAATAAAATCAATATTAAACTTATGATATTAATCAATATTTTTTATATTAATAAAATTTAATAATAATTATGATATTAATAGTAATATTAAACTTATCTACCCTAAGTTTTTATAGTTTTTAATCCCTTCAAATAAAATTTATTGTTTTTCATTGATAATAATAATATTTTTCNTGAAAGAAGTAAACATATTGATACACGTCATCATTTTATCCGATAGCATGTAAAGAACAAAGAAGTCGAGCTGATATCCTGCAACACAGATGATCAAGTTGCAGATATTTTTACTAAGCCATTGAAGAGAGAAGTATTTATCAGATTGAAATTCATGCTTGGAATAACATCTCTCGATTGAGTTTAAAGGGGAGATTTGTTGAAGTAAACTCAATCCAGAAGGTCAAGGAAGGCAGCCACCAGCTGTCACCGGCCAGCCGCCGGCCGCCAGCCGCTTTCACACTGTCGGTCACATACCGCCTTCACACTTGAAAGTTGAATTTTCTTGTTTTGATTTCGTGTATAAATAGATAGCTAAGTTTATACAATTCTGTGTGGAGAGATTGAGAGAAACATTAGAGAGAAAGAGAGAAAAAGAGAGAGGTTGTTGTAAGCTTTTGTTTATGTAATTGTAAGCTTTGTTCTTGAAATAAAAGAGTGTGTTTTATCCCATCTGAGTGTTTCAAAGCTACCACAAGTGGTTTCTCCCACCAACAGGACAACAGTGTCCTGTTTACTTTCAACAACTTCTTCTAGTGTTCCATGATTTTCTACGAAAAATCAGTATATAACAAAGAGAGAACAAGGTACCTGATCATAGTCAATATAGCCAGTGCTCTGATTCAATCTGTATGGCATTGTCTCAAAAAATATTGACACTGCAGATATTTTTTTGGTGTCCGTCTGCAAAATAGGGAAAGAAACGATGATATTGTTGTCCTTTTAATTAACCAGAAACATGGCCCTGATAAATTCAGTTCCGTGGAATCACTCGCCGTGTATTTGTTAGCTATCATGCCGAGTATGCATTGATACATATATACTATATGATCTGTTAAAGAAGAGCTCAAAATCTAAACCCAGCAAAGCAAGCAACAAGAATGACCACTTGAACTCCCATTTAATATTATTCTAGGAAATGAAAGAGAAAATTACAAAATTCTTTCTTTCTCTTTCCTTTTCTTCATAGTTAAATCAAACCATCCGGAAGAGGGGAATAGAATGTGTGATTAAATTTCCCGTTTAATTGCACAGCACTGGCAGAATGCATTTCAGCTGCCAAGTTGGGGCTGGCTTCCATCGATGGAAAGCGCAGTCAAGTATGCAAAGGGATCTAAATTATAAAAGGTTCGATCATCTGAAAATACAAGCTTAAATAGGAAATTTACAATATAATAACAGGGGAACATGCTTTTGGATAACAAAAGTGAAAAGGGAAGAAAAGAAAGAACATCGAAGCACCTGATAGCCATGAGAAAGATGGCCTCCATGAGGAAGATCAAGTGCCATGATTCTTTCATGAGGCTTTAACAATGCAGTGTAGACTTGAAAATTAGCTGGAGATCCAGATAGAGATTGCACGTTCACTGCAGCCACCATAAAAGGGAATGCATTCACAAAAGCTCGATCATAAGAGAGAAAAAAGGGGAAAAGGGAGGTGAAATTAAGTAGAAAAAACTTCATACAAGACGAAGTATTGATTCGGCAAAAATCAACTCAGCTCAACCAGAACGTACGGACTAGTAAAAATAAATATTTGAAAAGAAAACAGAAAGCATCAGCTGGTTTTAAGTTTCTCGCAATGATCGTACATAAAGCAGTTGGATGTACCTCCCCATTTAGCAGGATCCAGGCGAAATGCTTCCAGAGCACGCTTCTGACATAACGATTCTGCCATGTCAATATACCTGGAAAGATAAGGAAAGTGAAGAGCAAATTAAAAAGAAAATATCGAGATGATCATGAGCAGATCAGTGGTAGGATAATCAGGAATTGACGTACTCGTTTCCACCGTAGTATCTTGCACCAGGGTATCCTTCACTGTACTTGTTGGTCATGACAGAACCCACAGCTTGCATCACTGATACCGAAGTGAAGTTCTCTGAGGGTATAAGCTCAAGCCCCTTTTTCACACAATTATTTTACAAGATATATAATCAGGACTAAAATAAACATTGATTCATAAAAATAAAATTAACATGTTAATTATTGAGTTTAGTTTTATGTAGCATGTTAGGTACCTTCCATTGCCTAGCTTTCTCGAGCTCAATAATATCAGCAACCTGGGGATCAACAGCCTCTAAGGGAGCGTTCAGCTGCTTTGGCCACTGTTGCAATTAACAATGAACAGCTTAATTAACTCATAATAATTGAAAGATATATATAATCACACGTAAGAGCTAATCTTACGCTGACACCAGGTTTCTCCTTCTCATATACAGCTTCGTTTGGCAAAGAAGACTGCAAAAAACAGAACCAAACATTTCAATTTTCTTTTGAGCTACACTAAACTAAATTACGTGAACCGTTTCGTTGCCTGTTCGGTTCTAAATTAATTTCAGAAAAGATTCATAAATTAGAAGAGGAGGAGGAGGAAGCAGAAAGAGAACCATATAATAGAGGGAGGTGGCTTTGAAGAGAGCAGGGCGAAGGGGCTTGTCAAAGGAAGAGGAGAGACGGCGAAGGGCCATGGTCATTGCCACTGCCATTTCTGGTTCTTTAGTTAAAGAATGCGAAGCTAGCCAGTGATTTCTTTTTCTTTGGAGTTTTGATATTCCTGTGTGTCCTCTCCTCTCCCCTTGGTGACGTGGTTCGTTGATATCAATAATAGTGACATTCTTCTGTTATCACTTATCACTTCATCGTCACTTGTTCACCTAGTGTGTGTCTCAGATCTCAACTCCTATCCACGCCATTCGCTCCCTTCTAATGGGCCCCACCTACCCCTCTTTTGTTTATTTATTTATCTACATAATATTAACAACAATAATAAATAAAATGAATAAATCCTCATGAAACTAATAACTCATCAAATACTTGAAATTAAATTATCAAATTACAAATGAAGTGCAAGTACCTGGTCGTGTACCAACCCGACACCATGGATTTCTATTTTTATTTTAATTAGAACAATTATGAGAATAGAATTATTATTTCGTTCACCGCGTCTTAGGGTTGTTTAAAAAATTTATAGAATCTTTTTTTTTCTTTTTTTAATGTAACCCAAGTAAAGCGTCCAGTATTATAATTGTATTTAAAAATATTTTTTATTTAAAAATATATTAAAATAATATAATTTTTTATTTTTTAAAAATCATTTTAACATCAACCATATAAAAATTAACACTCTCTCGGCAAATTAATTTAAATCAAGAAATTATATTTTTTACACAAATACTTTTACTTTCACATTGTAAAAACAAATAACACCTTAATTAATAAAAGAAACTTAGAGCAACAGTGCAGAAATAAACAACAATATATATATATACACACACATAAAATTACATCTTGGTAAAAAAATTTGTTGAATAGAGTTTAAAAATATATTATTTTATATAATTAAAGTTATTAAAAAAATCCTATCATCTTTATCAAACTAAATATTTATATACTCTTTAGAATATATTTAAAGTTACATTTGAAATTTTATTGTGATTTAAGTTGGACAAAAAACTAAATTTTTTAAGATTTCTAACTATATATGATAGATCCAATAGTTCATTCAAATAAGAAAAAATAATATATTTAAAATTAAAAATTCAAGCGACATGAAAAATTTGGCATAAATACTTTGTTTTTATTATTTTATTTTTTATTTAATGTTATTCTTTTTAATTTGGGTTTATTGTCATTAAATATTATTTAAAATTTTATTTTATTATTAAATTTATGATAACTGGTTATTAATTTAAACCTGTTAGCTTTCAATTCAAAATAAATCTATTAAAATTAATTAGAAGATATTATATTATGTTTTTTAGCTAAAAATTTCAACAGTATGTTGGAAAATAAATATAAGTTTTTTTTTTTAATTTGGTCATGGAAAAACAATATTTTTTTTAAGGATAAAAATCAGAAATTGACTTATCATAAAATAACTAATTTTATGCTATCATATACTTTTAAGGGTTCTTAAATAATAATTTTTTAGTCAAGTATTTTTTAATACATTTAGTTTTTTGATATAAAATTAATTTTAAATAAATATTTTATCAAACCTAAATTTTAAAAATTAAAATTATTATCTATTTTGCTAAAGGTTACTAATTTTTAGAAAGAGATTTCTCTTTGCTAGACAGACATCAAATATATTATTTAAACAAAGGAGTATATAAATTATGAGATCCATCTACATAAACCTTCACTAGTTCAGTGTTGATAATGGAATGAAAATACCTTGTTAAATTAAATTCAAGCAAATTACATTCTCTATCAATTTTCATTTTATTTCTTACCGAAATATAAATTTTATCTGAACAGAGAAAGGATGTGAAAAATATATATAACGAGATAAAAAAAGCCCAAAGGAACTTAGTAACAGAGCGAGCAGTGCAGCCCATTGCGACTGAAGCGCGTGAGAGCCATTGGGCCCATGGCCTACGCCTTCCTTTGCCGTCTGCTCTGATTATTAAAACCCACAAACAAAACAGAAACCCACGCTGCCCAGAATCACCTGCATCCCCCAACTCAGTTTTGCATCTTTCCTTCTCATGTTATGGCTTTCCTTGCCACTGCCTCTGCCTCCTCTTCCTGTTCTCAACGCCTAGGAAGTCCCCAACTAACCCATCCCTTGCCTTCTATCTCCAGGCGCGCGCCTTCTTTTCCTCTCGTTTCGTTTCCAAACTCTATATCTCTGCACGCACAAAGGGCCGGAGCAAGAGTAGTTGGTGTTGTGGCGGCCGCTGCTGCTGATGGGAAGAGCAGTTCCAGTGCAATCCAAAAGGACAAGAATGGAAAAAAGGAAGAGGAGGAAGAAGAGACGAGAGAGGTGGAGGAGGAATTGCCTTGGATTCAAGAGAAAGCTTTGGACCTGGTAGAATTCACAGGGTCTGTCACCCAAGCAATTCCAGGTCCCAGAGTGGGCCAGAGCTCCTTGCCTTGGATTCTCGCTCTTCCTCTCGCTTATGCTGGCATTACTTTCGTTATTGCCTTTGTTAAGACCGTCAAGAAGTTTGGGTCTCCCAGATACAAGCGCAAGAAACTGGTTGCTTCCTTTTTTTTTTCTTTTTTTTGCATTTTCCTAGCAATAATTCCTTATTTTGCTACTTATGAGGTGCTTGTGATTATTCCAATTTTGACCATACTTATTTCATTTCAGGTCAACAAAAATGCTATGCTGTGCAAATCCATTGATGAATTGTTTCAGAAAGGAGGAGGAGGAGAAGTAGGAGCAGATGCATCCCAACAACATGCAGCTCTCGAAGGAATGGAGAAAAGGGTGTGACTCACATAACCCACAACTTAAAAGTTTTATTCATGGATCATACTTAAACTGCCCAAAAGTTTTACATTTGTAATGAGCTCAGGTTTTCATTGCATTTGCATTTGAAAGTGATATAGTTTCGTTGTTTAAAGGCATGGAAATGTCTCATCTCGAATTAACTTGGTCCCATTTAAAGGGTTTTTTTTTCTCCAATAGAATTTTTGTTCTAGCTAGAGGTCTGTCTGGTGACGGTTCGTTCTTTATCCTCTACCATAATAATTTGGTGCATCTTCTCCACTATCATTTTGGTTTTGATGGCAATTGCTAATTCATATCCAGACAGGTTTTACCATGGTGGACATTGTGCGCAAGTACATTCGTTATGCTTTGAATGAGAAACCATTTAATCCGGAACTAGTTGCCAACTTAATCCAGCTCAGGAAAGCTTCGATGTTGGATGACTCCCAGGTTGCTGAAGTTTTGAATGAGATCTCAAGACGAATTGTTCGGGAGAAAGGTAGTTCTTTATGGCATCACTTATTCATCCTGGAAATTCTTTAGGTCGAACATCAAATTATGACCCCTGTTCTCCTCTTGATTTGATTTGTAAGGATCTTCGAGTTCATTCAGTAGTTGCTTGTTTGAGTATAAGGATGCAAAAACATGTTTAGCATGCTGAAATGTTAATTAGAGCTGTTCATGTTTCGACTTCTTTACTCTCGACAATTGGTTCTTGGTTCTTTTAATTTTTATTTGTGTGAGGGGGTTGTTGGAGTAGGGGGATGGGGGTGGGATTGTAATGTGTATGTTGTGTCCAAAGATATAGGTAGTTTTTACCAATTATCCTAAAAAGGAACGAAGAAAATGATAGTTAGGTTAAAAAGACCTAATTTTCAGCGCTCTGATTTTGTTTTCTGTGCTTTCAGGCCCAGTTGTCATGAATATGTCAGGGTATTCTGAGAAGGGATTTAAGAGAAAACTTGCAGTGCAGGCCCTTTTTGGCAAGGTCTTCTATTTGTCTGAGGTGAGCGGTTGAACAGTTAGCTGTTAATAGCTTTCGCTAGCTTATATTTTTATTTCAGATTTCACAGCTTTTTTTTCTTCTCCATCTTTACTGCTTTTTTGAATTATTGCATCTAATCTGCCTAACCTTTAGAAGTGATTCATGAGATCATGGAAATAACATAATTCATATTACCGTAGTTGCCTCAAGACATTCATTTGCTTGTAGCTCTTGGATTGTCAGCACTGATTAGTTCATTCCAACCCCCAATGAACTCCATCGGTTGCTTCAAGAGCTTTATTGTACTTGAAACTAAGAGATGGACTTGTTTTTATTTGGCTGCTATCTAAATTTATTGAACTGGTTGTGTTTTTGTTTTGCTTTTGGACCAGCTGCCAGAGTTCTGTTCAAGGGACAGCTCCTTAGTCGTGAAGGAAATATTTGGGGTTGCAGAGTATGCTTTTCATTCACGAACTTTTGCTATCCATTTGATTATTTTGTAGAAAGTTAAAAATGATGGGAAGAGTTGTATTTGAGCATTTCCATTATCCATGGTCTGTTAACAAATGAACACTAACAACTTTTTTTCGTTCTTAACAGTGAAGATGCTGACAAACTTCGTCTGCACGCTCTTTCTGAAGCTGGTGATATGGATTCACTTGAGAAGATGGTTGATGGTTCAGATTCAGAAGATTCCAACGAGAGAACATCGAATGCTCCTTGATTTGCATTAGCCTTGATTTGCATTAGCAGACGTAGAGAGTTAGTTGCAGAGAGATGTAAAATTCTGGGGAGTGTAAGAGGGGATTTGCATTAGTTAAGTAGATGCAACCAAGATTGTCTGTGTATTAGTGGTTTTACTTGATGATCATGTAAACCAAATTTTGATGGCACATAAAATCCTTTTTTTGTTGAAAGGTGCATTTGATATTGTGCAGGAGGTTGTTGTAGACAAAATTTTATGCGGTTGAAAGATGGATTGAGTATTGATTGATGAAATCTGAATCATTGTGATTCTGAATTCTGAACCTTAGTCATGGTTTGTTTTTGCAGAGAGAACTGTGCAATTCCTCCATCTATGAGAAGCTATCTGTTTCTCCGACTTTGGTACAGGGCAATGGTTTCTCCACTCGTTTATTTTTTTTCCCAATGAAAAAGCCATTTGCAGTTACTAGAAGCCATAAGATGGGATCATTATGCTTACAATTCTGAGGAAAACGAGTGCAAGTTGGTTGAACAGGTAATGCTTCGCAGTTGAGAATGCACGATGTGTTGGAAATCATCTATCAAGGGAGAACACTCCGCCAACTGGTTATGCTGTGCATCCTTAGATCGCGCTTATCTTTTATTAGCTTTGTCTCCGAGGACAAGTGATGGAACGCCATTCTTCTCTTCTTTTGGTTCATTAGAGGCTCTCGATGCCTGGAAATACTCGACATAGTAATTCATTTCCTTTTTTCCATTTTATCCTTTCTATTCTGGCGAGAGCTAGTCGTCACAAGTGAATGACGGGGCGCGGCGCTGCTTGTTATTTTATATGCTAAGCCACTATCAGCAAATGAAAACCCGATCAAGAAAGGCTCGCCTGGTGAACGCTGATCAAGAATTAGGTTGCCCCCCTCGTCCAGGCATTAACCTAACTAGAGGAATGCAGACCTGCCATTCCCCTATTAGAAGAACAAACACTACTTTATTTCCTAATCAGTTTCTACGGCCTCATGCGTCAACTTAATTATTGGCGGATCATCCACCCAACCAGAAGAACTTGTTTTGCAGCTACTTAAACTACCTTCTACATCTTCAATCAACTCCCATTTAACTCTGCAAGGGGCCACATCGTCCTTTTATTAGTTTTACGTCTTCAACAAAATTGAATAGTCAAAGGAGGATTCTGCTTATATCCAAAATTGGCCAGAAGAGCCAGCGTGGAGAACAATACCAAATGCCGGGCATGAGCTTACGTTGTATTCTTCTGCCTTGCCTTCTTGCACATTACATGATAGTTGCTGTGTAAACGAATTAAAAAGCCTTACCTCGGTGGTTTTACTGTCTTTATTAGTGGTGAAGTCATTTAGTGTGGCGCGGTAACCGAAGGAATTGGGATGTCGTTTCCGAATTCTGACGAAAGATGCGTTATCGCTTCATCCAAATCATAATCTTGAGCACGTACTGCTCAACAAGAAGCAACGAGGTAGTCTTTATTTTATATATGCTACCTGCCTAATCTAAACGGAGATAAGAGTACCACCTAACATGACTCAGGCAGGATAAATGACATAGGCAAGATAAAAGGAAATAATCCAATTCTCCAATAACCGTTCACAAGAAGCACGAGCATAAGAGATACCATGCTAGCAATAAACTTCCATCTTGATGCCCTCTCTAGCCGTGTCTAAGGCACTTTGTTGCACATATCTGCTCATTTCACTATGCATATTTTAATAACAGAGGCAGCTCCAATGCGATGAAGTGCAACAACCGCATCACCAGGCTTGCACAACCCCCTCGTTGTTGCTGACTTGAGAGCAGCTTCCAAAATCACCTCTGTAGATTCTGCATCTGTGGCCTTCGCTGATCCTTCTGCTAATAGGGGAATCAAGCCCCTATATATCAGACCATGCCTTGCAGGGGTCTCATCACTACATGCCCAGTCAAATGAATCAGTAGTCAGTACGGGAACAACCACGGAAAGGATTGGGACAGCTGGCCGGTACTTGGCAACCAATTTGGCTGTGGTCCCACCACGTGTCAACACCACAATGAGCTTTGCTTTGGCCTTGTTAGCAGTACGTACAGCCGAGGATGCGAGACTCTCCAATGGGCTCATAGGAAGTGGAATTGATCTTATCATATCCTTGAAGATGGCACCATAGTCAAGGGAGGATTCTGCTTCAATACAAATTCGACGCATTATCTTGACTGCAAGCTCTGGATAGGCCCCAGCTGCACTCTCTCCGCTGAGCATAACACAGTCAGTGCCATCGAGGACAGCGTTAGCAACATCTGTTGCTTCCGCACGGGTTGGCCTAGGAGACTTGATCATAGACTCTAGCATCTGAGTAGCAGTTACAACAGGCTTGCCAACAAGATTGCACTTGTATATCATCATCTTTTGTGCTAGGAAAATCTTCTCAACTGGAATCTCCATTCCAAGATCACCACGAGCAACCATGAAGGAGTCAGTCTCACGCAAGATCTCATCGAAGTTAATTACTCCCTCCTGGTTCTCAACCTAACAAAACCAAAGGAATCAAATTATTTATTATTTGATTGAAATTTATACAAAAAAAAAAAAAAAAACAAGAAGCATGATAAAGAAACGATTATATCAGCTAATATCCTGGACATGGAGATGCCGAGATGCAGTTGTGGGAATATAAGCTCGATGATGCCTTCCGCACATGCATGCGCTCTGTTATGAACTCAAACAGAATACAAAAGAGGGAATTCTACCTTTGACATTAACTGTATCTGCTTGGCATGGGGCCCAAGAACCTTACGCACATGAACAAGGTCGGAACCCTTGCGTACGAAAGAAAGGGCAATCATATCAATGTTGTTGGGAAGACCCCATTCCAAAATGTCTTCCTCATCCTTCTCTGTCAGTGTGGGAAGATCTACTACAACGCCAGGAAGATTAACATTTTTTCTCTCGCCAAGCACTGCAGTGTTCTCACAACGGCACCTGACAGTTCCAGCCAGGGGATCACAAGATAAGACAGTGAGGCTGATGGTGCCATCTGCACACAATATGGTATTCCCAGGCTTGACATCCACAGGCAGTTTTTTGTAGCTCATGGAGATCGTGTCTGTGTCACCATTGATGCTGTAATCAGTAGTGATGGTGATTTCCTGACCTTCCTTCAGCTGAATAGGTTTTCCATCTTTCAGGAAACCGGTACGAATCTCAGGTCCCTAAGACAAAAGGTTATGGAGGTACATAAACATGTGTTTGTGAGTACAAAGAAGAAGAAAGACAGGACAAATAAGTGCTCTGCTTAATTAGGTGCAAATGCTTCATTATCTGTCCAAAAAAAGGGACATGGATATCGATCTCATCAAGAGAGAAACTGATGTGATTGTAGATGCCTAATTGACAAGGAAAAATGCATCATCAACAGCGTATAATACAGATTAGAAAGGCGGCAGAGAGTGGTAGATGGATGGAAGGAAGAATTACGGTGATTAAGATTAGCAGTAATAAAATAAAAATAAAAATAAAAATTGAGGTTAATAGTTGGAGTAATTAATGGGGAGAGTGGGAGATGGAAAAACAGCAGAGACCTTGGTATCGAGCATGACAGCAGAGAGGATGTTGGTGTTTTGCATAGCAATCCTGAGATTGTTCAAGGTCTCCTGGTGGTACTCGTGGGTGCCATGGGAGAAATTGAAGCGAGCAACGTTCATGCCAGCTCTGAGAAGCTTCTCGAGCATGGGTACGGATCGAGAAGCAGGTCCCAGAGTGCAAACGATCTTGGTCTTGGGGACACGCCCCTCTTCATCATCCAGGTGCTCCTTTAGGAGTCCTTCCATGTCTATGGTGGCCATTTGATTTTTATTTCTGCCACAGAAACAAATTAACATTTGTATATTTCTATCATAAAAAAAAAGACATGCATCTACCTATCTATCCATGTAAGCAAGTAGATCAATTATCATCCATTCATTCAGCGTTTGAAACCGGCAGATCCAACTGAAGAAGAGGAGATGATTGATTGATAGATTGATTTAGCTTCAACAACTTACTGTAAGAGAACAAGAAGGAAATTAATTAATTATGAATATGAAATCAGAAGAAGAAGGAAAGGACAAGAAATGGCGGTAAGTCTACCCAATGCAAAGTGCTGGGGGTAGCTGCTGCTCCTGCTGCTGCCGCTGCCCGTTGGTAGATGCTGCTGCTCCTGCTGCTGCCGCTGCCCGTTGGTAGATGCTGCTGCTGCCCGTTTCTTCTCCTGTCTCTGTCCCTCTCTCTCTCTAAATATATGTGTTAATATCTAAAACCCGAAATGGTGGTTGCTCTGTCTCTCTCTAATCTCTATTAAATGACGCTTGTTGCTGCTTGTGCTTGCACTCGTGCTGCTGACGCAGAAAAGCACAACTAAGAGCTAAGAGCTGTATTTTATGTGTTTTAAAATAATTTTTAAAAAATTTAAAAATTTAAAATTATTTATTATTTTTAAATTAATATATTTTTAATATTTTTAAATTATTATAATGGGTTAATGTAACTTTTAAAAAATAAAAAAATATTAATATATATTTTAAAAAATATTTAAAAATTAATTATAATCATAATTTCAAATAAACTCCAAACTCTAAAGCATATGAAACACGAGAGACTTCAGTTAATTATAGAAAGACCATTGAACATTTAATTTAAATTAATTTGTCTTCTTCTTTATTTTTATCCAATGAAGACATGCATATCAGCATGTACCATGACCACGCAACGGAATATTCCACATTCCCCTTTTATTCCTTCCTCTTCATTTACTGAACTATTATTTTTCTTTTTTGTCGGTGCATTTTTTTAAAAAAAAGCCTACAGAACAGTTCTCCACCCCAGTCTAGTGCACGCAAGATGATGGATCAGCGATACATGAAATATTTTCGGACTCTAAATTTTTTTTATTGAAATAATATATCTCAGAGAATATCAAATAAGCTTAACTCACGGGTAACAATTGTTATTTACAATATTGATAGTAAAATAGAATGATATAAGAAAAGGTAAAGGANTATTTTCAAATTATTTTAATATGTTATATCAAAAATAATTTTTTTAAAAAATATTTTGATATATTTCCAAGCAACAATACTTTTAAAAAGTAAATACAATCAAATATTTTATATATTTTTTATATATATAAACTTTAACCATAATTTTTAAACATATATCTAAATTTAATTAACAACACTAAACTATATTTTTTAATTTATTTTTTAAAATTATAATTATAAAAATTATCTAAAATATAAACACACTTTGAATATAACAAAATGAAAATGGATGTTGACATTCATTTGTTACTTGGTCCTTAAGAAGTGTGGTGTTCATATAAAGGGTTTGGAATCTACATATTAGATTTCAAGTTTGATTTCAAGTTTGAGTCATGCATATTTTTTATAAAAATCTAAAACAACTAAAATTTTATTTATTTACTTAGATTCATAAAATATATTTTAAGGTAAGATTTTATTTATTTATCTGAACCCACAAGATACATTTTAAGGTAAGTGAAGTTTTTTTAAATTAAAAAAAAAAATTTCGTGACTCGTAAAGCTCCCTCGTGTTCACACTTTATGATAACCGGCTACGCCACAACCCATCTCTCTATTGAGAGAAACCTGGCCCAAGGACAAATCGCACCTATAAATCTCTCGCATGGGCCTGACTATTAACTCAACAATGCTTATTCTCCAGAAACTGGTTGATACACAAAAAGATTACATTATTATATTATAATATTGGTTCTTTTTTAAAATAATTTTTGTTTAACAATATATTAAAATAAATTTTTTATTATTTTTTAAAATTTATTTTTGAGTGAGCTTTTAACCTGAAAATACAAAAAATAAAAATAAAAATTATTTTAAAGTAAAAAAAAAAAAATTTGTTCAAAAACAGAAAACCCGTGAGAAGATTTCGTTTCCAGTTCTGAACAAAATCTCTCGAAATCCATTTTTTCCTCACACCAAGCCATCACTCCAGCAGTGCTGAGCGCTTTTTGTCGGGTTAAAAAAAAAGGAAGAAGAAGAAGAAAAGAGGGTCCCAAACAGCAGCATCAGTGAAAAAACAAGAAGACTATTAGCAGCTAAGAAAGCCGTGTACACTTGTGCAAGAAGTCTTATGGATCTAAGAACTAACACAAAAAGTTCTTTGTCTGAGATATTACAGTGTGATAAGCAGGTTAACTTCAGATGGTCATTTTTTATACACGTTTTGGTGGAATGTAGGGCACACGCTCATCTTCACATAAATTCTGCAAGGAGGCCAGCATAAGGGTTAGTCCAGATGGAGCGGAATATAAAAATCAGATATAAACAAATCATTGGGTGCAGCAGACACCCACTATCACAGGTAACGATTTTACTGTGGTGCAACATTCCAGTCTTGATGTGCACATTATGCAAGAAGAGCCATAGCATTCCAGCTAAAAAGAGGAAACGAATTCAAAGATAGAAGTTTCTGTGGTAAATTCTCTTCTTCAGCTATAGAGTATTGGCGGCACTAAAGGTGAATCTTTGACCTATATCTCAGCGTAACTCACAAAAATTCTATGACCGATCCAATGGATATAGTGAAAAGTCTATTTTTTCTTTCATAATCCCAGATGGGGAATGAATGCATCATCAGCTTCTAACTTCAGGAAGCACGAGAAACAAAAATACTGCCAGATACAACCTTCAACTAAGAAGATGAGGAGGAAAGAATGAAAGTTCAGCTGCTCATTGCTGGGAAAATACAATTAAACATGCACCAGATGGCATGACTAGTAGAATATAGGATTAAATGTTGCAAGCAGCATGCTTTCAAATTGGCACAAAGCTTAGCCACGATAGAGCATACACTAAACACTTTTACAAATTTCAACTTCCAAACATATATAAAACATGAACTCCCAAACATGTGTACAATGTGATAAGTCTCAATGAAGTTTTGCACATTCCAGCAACTAAGAGTGGAGAGTGGTAATATTTCATACCAACATAAAACACTTTTTATATCTAACATAGCATCAACACAGAAATTTTCCACAAACAGCCAATGTGGGTGGATAAATTGAGCACGTCATTAGCATACAAATGCAGCACGAAGTTTATAGTACTTTATCTTAACTGTAAACAGTTACTGTTGGTTAACTAAGATGCAAAATTGGTGTATATTTATTAAGCTTAAAAAAAGCATCTATAATGTGCTTGGCATGATGAATTATACCTGTAAGTCCTCTGGAAGTGCCTCTGAAACAGCAAGTGTATAACAACCAGGTACAAATCTTCCTGAAACAGGTTTAAAAGAATCAAGCAAAAAGAACCAATTTTCTAATAACATATTCAAATCTAGAACAGTAGATGGACAAAAATCTTTAAAAAGACAAAAAGAACCTGCAGAATCTAAGAAGAAGAAATATATTGAGGTACTAAAGTATCAATGACAATTTTGCGTGTCAAACCATCCCTTGTAAAGAACAAGAATTGCGTGCATGGGCATGCTTCTACATCTAGATACCTGATCAATCTAATCCTAGTAATGGAATGCCCCCAAAATGTCCATGGTGATGAGGGAAGATCAATTAGGATATTATAGTTCTGGCTCAGAGGCATTACGCATTGCACGCAATGATTGTCTTCCTTTCACGGACAAGCCGCGAATTGACTGCCATCCCCACCCTAAAGGAAATGAATTGGACTATAGTAGTATCAACTGAACAATGTTCAGAATATCAAAATTCCCAAAATCCTTCACTTTATGAATATGCAGAACCTGTGGCACCACTAAAGACACTTCAACTAATAGTTTATCTGTGCTGCACCTTGACACGAGTGGTGTTTGATAAGGAGCCTTAACCATCCTAACAACTCTCAAACCACACCAACTGAATTTCCCTTCATTAAATAAAAAAAGCTTCACCCCACACTCAATATGTGTTGGAATCAACGTGTGAATACCATAGGGAAGGAGCAGCATGACAACTTACGCCTAAAGAAAAGATTTCTTGTGATAATTATTCAAATGAGTTAGTGAATCAGATAGTGACTAAAGAGAGATCACCCTCGAATCTCCTTGCATGGTTTTAGCTTAATACCATCTAAGCAACTAACATTATAAAATCTACGCAAGTCTGGAAGAATACTACTTGGCCTCAATCCTATAACTATTCAGAATTATGCCTTGAAATGTTGGACACCGCTCCGAAAATTCACATAAGCTAACACAACAAACAAGTAAAAAAAGAAAAGAAAAGAAAAAACTGGGGATCGGAAAGTATCTGAAAGCAGAAAAAAAATGGAAGAAAGAGAGTCAAAGATTATTGTTTAACATACCAATTCTCAACCAGCGAGCAGCCCAGCTTCTACTCGGATCCATAACAGAAATTATCCTGCAATAACGTTAGAAAAGGTAAGGCATGAAATAGGGTGAGAAGAGAAGAAATTAAAAAAATAGAGAAAAATAATTACTGGAAGAAGGAATTGTTGTTGAGATAATAGAAAAGGAAGAGGAAGGAGGAGGATTAGCCTACCCGGTAAAGTTAGGAGTTGTGCAATCAACGACACGCTCATGATCTTCGTCCATCTTAAAAAAGGGACAATTCTCGCATCCCGACTCTCTGAACTGCACATTTTTATTATTAATATTTCACCGATAAATAATAAGTCCAGAACCCTAATGAGCAACAATCCGTACAGAGAAGGAGATGAGCGAAAAACAAGAAGAGAACCTGGTCGTAAGTTTTGACAAGGCGGCAACGAAGACAAGCTCTGAGCTCATGTCCAAAGCTCGTCGGGATTTGGGCTGCTGCACTTCCCATTCTATTCTTCTCTGCTTCTCTGGGGGTGAGTTGTGTGACTAGAAAGGGGAGAAGGAATGAAAAAAAGAAAAGAAATAAAAAAAAACAGTTGCGGGGATAAGAACACGACACATGTCGTCCATCTAAACGCAAAGGACACGTCGTCCATCTTCTAAAGCCTGCGTACCTATGCATCACTGCTCTTTGATTCATTTTGGATCTGCAATTCAATCGGCCTGGATTCGGAAGCCCGCTTCAGCATTGACTGGTGCCAACCCACAAGCCACACGGGATCCGCTGATAATCAAAGCGTGCGAGTCCTTTGGTGGGGATGCAAAAGTAAGGGTTCTTTTGCAAGGAAATAAATATGACAGTGGATTTTTGCAAATAAGAAAATAAGGATGATTATGGATATTCACACATAGATTTTTATTTTATTAATAGTCATACTCTATCTATCAAGTTTTATCTGGTTCAGATATTCATTATCTCTTAAATAATATTAATCATTTGAAATGAATTAAAATTATAATATATATTTGAAGTATACATACAAATATGAAATCGCTGGATTGTAGATAATATACAATCATATATTCCATGTCAATATTAGAGCATGTGTAAATTACATTAAGTTCTAAGAAATATAAATATTCTACTTGCATCCCATGATGAATTTGGAATAAAAAATCACTACCTAGTTTTCAATAAAAAAATCTTAATTTTTTTTTATTAGGGGTAACCTTGCAAAAAAAACTACTCTCTGGTAAGGTTTTTTTTTTTTATTTCTATCATCATAGATTAGTGCTCGAGGGTTTTATTATAAATTTATAATTATACATTATAAATATTAGCATATGGGTAGCTTTCAAACCGTTAAAATGACATATATGAAGCTATTTAGCTACTAAATGTTGCCTCCTGAGGGATCATAACACGTTATACATGATGATGTGATGTATTTTTTAAAATTCACTGTAATTTATTGCCGGTGATTTTATTTTTTCTTTTATCTCTTCTGCTCAAATCTTGCACCGGCCCTTACAAAATTTAAATACAACCTCTTCAATATTTCTCCATTGATATTCAGTCCCTATATTTTATTACTATTTTTTATTTTATAACAAGCTATAAAATTATAGATTCTTTTTAATTTCATCCCTTTGTTGTTTTTTAAATCCCTTTATTTTTAAAAAATTTATAAATAATATATCAAATTATAAATACCTTTTAATTTTATCCCCTGTATTTTTTTAAAATTTTCAAATATGATGTTTATTATTGTATTTGTTGCTTATGTTGATTGAGATCATTGTTGTTTTCAAAATTCATCATTTTTAGGCTGTCTTCACTATTGTTTTTGTTTTTATCTTTATTTTTCATTTTTTTCTTTACACCTTTTTTCTTAAAAAAATAATTATACAAATATTAAAAATTTAGTATTTTACCATAATATTTACATTATTGTCCTATTTTTCTAGAACATTTAAAACTAGTTTGAGATTTTATATGTTTTTATTGATGCATATAATATTCGGTATGTTTTATTATATTTAAATACTAACTTTTTGTTTATAGCTATAATTTTTTATGCTGTGTCAAGAAACATGTTAATAATATCTGCATATTAATTATTTTGACATTAAAAAATTAGTCTAGCCGCCACTGATGGCTTGAAATGACACACTAGCATTTAATATCAGTGATAATTCTTGATTTATTTAATTATATATATAATTTTTAATTCATAATAAAAAAATATTATAAAAAATTGAAAAAGTTTACATTTTTATTTTATTTTTTTACAAAAATAAAATTACCTTATTTGGAAACCCGATTCAAATAATTAGTCTATACTGTAATACAATAAGAAACATGGCTACAAAGATGCACGGGGGGGAGGGAGGGGATGTCATCCATCCATTCATATTTGGTGCATTCAAGGTATATCTCAAATGGATATGCTGGGTGGAAAGCCACAGGTAAAAATTCATGGGGGAAAGCTATATTGACGAGCGTGCTATGCCGTGAGTTATTAATTTTTTACATGAAAAATATGGAGAAAAGCAAAGATTTAAGACCTTTAGAGTATAATATCTGATTTAAGAGTTTAGATTTGGGCATGACTTTAGACATGAATACAGTGTCATATTCAAGAGTTTTTTATCAATCTAACTATTACACCCTAGAATCTTATTTCGCGCTTCGCGAGGTTGCAAAATTGAAGCGACTTGAATTTAGTGTTTTTTTCTGGTCCAGGTTGCTTAGACATAAAAATAGATATTATATCTAAGTAACAATAACAATAATAATTAATTATTTTTTTACAATGATATTTTTTTAAGTTTAATAATATTAAATTTATCTGATCTGAGTTTTTATAATTTTTAATCTTTTCAAATAAATTAACAGTTTTTCTTTGACATTAATAATATATTTTTTTAAAATTTATTAATGATAATGACAATAATAATAATGGTAATAATAATAATAATAAAAATTATATGTTCGAGTTCTTATGGTTTTTAATCTCTTCAAATTAAATTTATGATTTTTTTAATATTAACAATATTTTATTTTTAATTTATTAATCACCATGATAATAACAATAATTTTTAAATTTACCCTTTAAATCAAATCATATCTCAAATAGATGTGTTAAATGCCAAGCCACAAGTAAAATGTTATGGGGAAAAGTTATATTGACGAGTTAAAATAGTATTTTATAACTAGGTGGTCCGTGTTATATCGTAAATTATCATTTTTTTTACATAAAAATATCAAGAAAAGCAACAATTTAAAAACCTTGGATATATAACTATAATGCCTAGCCTAGGAGCCTAGATTTCGGTTTAGTTACAATACTATATTCAAAAGTCTTAGATCAGTTTAGAAGATCAACTCCAAAAACTATGAATTAGTTATACCACCAGACCCAAGGTCTTGTCATGGGTCTGACGGGGTTGTGAAGCCAAAATGACTTTAATTCAATGTTTCTTTTCAATGTCGAGTTATTTGGATGTGAAGTGGGATGTCATATCAAAATTAATAGTGAAAATAATAATAATAACAACATCAATAGTAACAATAAATAATAATATTAAAATTAACAATTAAAACAATAATAACAACAATAGTAATGATAATCTATGTTTTTTTTTTGGGATGCTAATAATATTTGTTTTTTGAAATTTAATCATAGAACACAACAACAACAACAGTAACAAACTTATTTGACCTAATTTTTATAGTTTTCAATCCCTTCAAATAAACTTTGAGTCTGGCTATGATGGTAGACTCGAGATCCCTGGGTCTGGACATTGAACCTAAGAGCTGCGGGTTTGAACATCGAATCCTAAAACGTTGAATCTTGACATTGAATTCAAGAACCTTACTTTAACAGAGTTACAAGACCTGCGTAACTTAGGTTTGATATCCCTGTTAGGGCAAGTAACTTGAGTCAAGCATTTCTTTTCCAGCCCCAAGTTACTTAAATCTAAAAGGGGATACTTGACTAAAGTTAATAACAGAAACAACAACAACAATAATTTATTTTACTCCTTAAATTAAATTGATGTTTTTTTTATGGTGGAATATTTCTTTCACATTTAATACTATTAATAAATACAGTAATATTTATAATATTAATAACAATACTGAACTTGTCTGATTCAAGTTTTTATAGTTTTTAATATCTTTAAATAAATTTTATGGTTTTTCTTTGTTAGTAATATTTTTTTTAAAATTTATCAGTGAGAATGACAACATTATCATCAACAAAAATAATATGAAATTCATCTGATCCAAATTCTTATTGTTTTTAATCTATTTAAATAAATTTTATAGTTTTCATTCAACAGTAATAATATTTTTTTAAAATTTATTAACAACAACAATAATAACAACAATAATTTTTATTTTTATCATTCAAATCAAATATATAGTTATTTTTTAATATTAACAATATTTTTTCAAATCTATTAATTATTATATTAATAATACTAATTATAATAAAAATAATAATATTTACAATATAAATAAAAATATTTTTAATATTAATATTATCAATACCCATCTGCGCTGGGGGAGCCAGACCCAACCAATATCAAACGCTAAATCCTTAATCTGAAATAATTAAAATCTAAAATAAACAATTCAGCCTCACTTGAATCCAATAAAATTTAAAAGAAATAATTAAAATAAACAATTCAACCTCACTTATACCAATCCAACACAGGACAACTACACCGGCACAGAATGAAGAAAAACACCAATGAAACCATTGCCACCAGTGAAAAATCAATTAAAATCAGGAGCTATCATGTAACCACGTACATCATAGCAAGCCCTGAGTCTAACTACCAACCTCCCATTGAATAAATCAGGATTATAATGCCATTAAAAACTCATTCGTAATAAACAATTCAACAACCCACAACACCTCATGCACACTATAAAAAAATAATAATAAAAAATATTCATAACTTATTACGAGAACCAATCAGCTTCACTCTAGTAAACATTATTTCTGATAAACATTCCTCAAATTCTTAATAAAAACATTCATAATTCACACAGTAAAATATTGATTGTTTTATTTTTCTTGTTATAACATGCTAAAGAATTATATTAAAAGTTTGTTTAATATATTTTATGAATAGAAAATTGATAGAATTTGTATTAATTAATTGTAATCAATAAATAATTTTATTAATATAAAATATAATTAACTCTCTAAAATACACATAAAAAAAACTATATCTACTCTATTAAAAAAATCATAATACCACGTGGTCTCGCATCTACCCTAGGGAGATGCCCTTACCCTTACGCTTTAGTCTATCCTGTCACTGGCGACAGACAGACTAGGAGTAGACTATCGATCAACTGCTTGGTTGCTACTCTCTCTTTCGACCGTACCCACGTTCCCTGCCTGGAGCAGTAAAGCAGCTCATATATATAATACCAGCGAAGATGATGGAGAACTGTGCTCATGGTAGCAGTAACTGTTTACTAGCAGTGTGTCTCCTGTTGCTCATTTCCTCCTCGTCATCATCATCCATCAGGGGTAGCCCCGGCGTAACCAGTGTTGATTCGGTTTCAAGAGTAGAAAAAAACAGACTTCCGTCAAACTGGGACAGTAGTAGAAGAAATCTGCTTGCAAATGGTCTTGCCGACACTCCTCCCATGGGGTACGCACCTGCTTCCTACCGCTTCACTCCCCTAGTAGACCTGTTTACTTGTGTCCTGATCAACCTGTCTCTCTTGCTTCTCTCTCTCTCTCTTTATTTTTATTTTGTAATCTTTCAGTAATTGATTGGGCTTCTGAGGTTGACAGCGCATTTGAAAGGCATCAGGATATATACATAGATATCTATTCATGTATAATTGAATTGATTTCCCCCAATCTATTAGTCTTATTTCGGCACTTACTTCATCCTTCAAATCGTTGGCTGAACACTAGTCTCATCATCATGTATCACTTTCACTCCATCAAACAACTACTCGTACCATGATCAGGCCCCTACCCAAAGAAAAAAAAAAAAAACACTACTGCCCGATAATTGGTAACCGATTTGGATTTTCTTGTCAAAGCACTTTTTGTTTTTGTTTTTTACAAGTTTCTTTTTGTCGCTGAATTATAGTTACATGCCTCTCTGTGCGTGCTTGATAATGCTGTTCGAGTTGCAATTAAATCGAAGAACATGAAATCAATGCTTTTCGCATTTCTAACAGCACTTGGCCACCATACCAAGTTGCCAATTCTACTAATTGACAATTAGCTATGCTGATATGGTAGTAGTTACTGGTTACCATATAGCTGGTATTTTAATTCTAATTCTAATTTTAATTTGTTGTCCTTGGTGATTTTCCACACTCATTTATTGGTTCTCGTCTTGGTGTAGATGGAATAGTTGGAATCACTTCAATTGCAAAATTGATGAGAAAATTATCAAAGCGACCGGTGAGGGTGACTTCTTTTGTTCTTCATCTAAATCTAACTGTGCAATATGTTTTTACTTGGTCTACAAAAGTGATTGTGTCCAAATTATCATAAGCTTATACTACTATATAATGCACCGTGCAATTCCTAAAGTCTCCGGAGTCGCTTCCGTGATAACCATATATATACTATCTTGCTTATTTTGTTGACGTTGCAGCTGATTTCCTGGTTTCCACCGGCCTGTCTAAACTTGGCTACACATATGTTAACATTGGTATGTTTGTGTTTCAATTACCTTCTTTCTTTCCGTGATCTTTTTCTTTCATGCCTTGCTTGATGTAATAAACCAGCTAACGAGACGATGCATTTATGTTAGACGATTGTTGGGCTGAAATGGCTCGTGATGGCAAGGTATATAAGCATTTGTTTCATCTCTTTTTTTATTTTCATTTTTCTTCAATATAAAAGCTTTTTGCTTGTGAAATATTATAATTAAAAGCATTTACTTTCAACTTCTTAAAGAGTTGTACTGGCTCTAAACTTTACTGAGTTTTGTGTTTCAGGGTAATCTAGTGCCTAAGAAATCAACATTTCCTTCTGGTATTAAAGCCCTGGCAGACTATGTTCACAGCAAAGGTGTTAAATTAGGAATCTACTCAGATGCAGGGTAATGCCTTTCTACCCTGTCCGCTCTGAACAAAAATATATGACATACTCAGAAATAGTATCTTGGTAGATGAATTAGTCCACCACATATCTTGCAGGTATTTTACTTGCAGCAAAACCATGCCCGGCTCACTTGGTCATGAGGAACAAGATGCCCATAGTTTTGCTTCATGGGTAAAAAACTAGAGAACCGTGTTCTTTTCTTTATGTTTAGGAAATCCAACTAAATCTTACACATCTGAAAGACGATCCTATTTGAATCACATCTGAAAGACGATCCTATTTGAGTCAATTCACTTTGTTTGCAGGGTATTGACTATTTGAAATACGATAACTGTAACAATGATGGTACAAAGCCAACTGTTAGGTGATCCGATCATGTCTTTAGTTACATTACATGGTTAAATGTATTGTGCTTCTGTTGTTTGCTGTTAAATTAACACTTCAGGCTTCCACGTGACAAAAATCTTAATTTCATCTTTTTAGGTACCCTGTAATGACCCGTGCTTTGATGAAAACTGGCCACCCTATATTTTTCTCACTTTGTGAATGGTAACCTGATATATCATGAATATGGATTTCATAGCTCATTGTGCAATTTTCACATTTGTCTTGGTTTGATGTCTTTTTTTCCTTGTTTGTCAGGGGAGACATGCATCCTGCAACGTGGGGAGCTAAGGTAGGAAATAGCTGGAGGACAACTAATGATATTTCTGATACATGGGACAGGTAAATCGTACTTGAATTAAGTTTGTCTTTGGTTTGTAAGGTCCTGGTGTATAAATACTAAACAAAAACTCTTTGCTCACTGGCAGTATGGTTTCGAGAGCAGACATGAATGAGGTCTATGCAGAGCTTGCAAGGCCTGGTGGTTGGAATGGTTTGTATTTTCTGCTAGTGAAGAAATGTTTTACAAGCTGAGACATGTTTTAGCAAATTTTGCCTATCTTTGTTTGAGGTCTGTTTTCTCTTTTTTAACACAGATCCTGACATGCTTGAGGTGGGGAATGGAGGGATGACAAAAGATGAGTACACAGTGCACTTCAGTATTTGGGCCATTTCAAAGGTATTCTAGGCAACGTCTTCCTTTCAATGTCCTGCTTTACGTGAGCCAATATTCTGGGAGAACTGTTTCAGTGAATTTTAGTTATATACAGGCTCCCCTTCTTCTTGGTTGTGATGTGAGGAACATGACGAAAGAGACAATGGATATCATTGCCAATAAGGAGGTTATTGCTGTTAATCAAGGTAATCATATTGTCCTCTGCATTTACATGTTCATCTTACACGTCCATGCCTGCATGAATTAATTCCTTAGTTCACTAAATGGCGGTTCCTCTTGACCATTTATGATAAAGATCCGCTTGGGGTACAAGCTAAGAAGGTTAGGATGGAAGGTGATCTTGAGGTAAACTTATTGGTCCATATTAGTTATACCATGTTGTACTTAGTGTAGAAACGTTGAGCATAATCTTAGTTACTCCATTTTTTTTTGTCTCATCAGATCTGGGCAGGGCCTCTCGCGGGCTATAGGGTAGCTGTTCTACTAGTTAACCGAGGCCCATGGCGTAATTCTATTTCCGCCCAGTGGGATGACATTGGAATTCCTCTCAACAGTATCGTCAAAGCAAGAGATCTCTGGGAGGTATTTATATAGTAATTTGAACTGTATGTTTCGTCATGTTAATGCCCTGGTTCTGTTGGGTACGAGTGTTTTGTGTTGGGTTAATGGAACTCGTTGAACATTTTGTTTTTCAGGATCTCTAATATTTGGGTATCTCTTATGCAGCACAAGACTTTGAAAACTCATTTTGTAGGGAATCTGACAGCCACCGTGGCTTCTCATGCATGCAAGATGTACATCTTGAAGCCCATTTCATAGAGTGCAGCTTAGCAGCATCTTTGGCACTGGAATTTTTATGGTGCAATCGGTTTAATTCTATTTTTTGGGTGCACAACAGGGGACTAACCCTCATTTCCAAAAACTGTGTTCGCTTCTCCTAATCAAAGAGACATCTTTGGTTTTTCAATGAAATAATCATTTTTTGTCAATTATAAGTTATAATGCATTGAGGATCTCTAGATTATTAATTTTGTTCACCCTTTGATACGGACTCCTATCTGAGAAGCTCATAGCTATCAGAGTACTTTGCAGCTGGCCTTCGCTAAGAGCAGAACATCTTTCCCATGTCATTTTGAAAAGAATAGAAAGCTTAGGCCTGTAACTATGCAGGAATTGAGGATATCGATACGTTTCTCAATCATTGTGCAGCAGCAGGCCTCGAAGGATTAATCAAAGCCAAGTTTCCAAAAAGATCCCTTCTACTGTGCTTTTATTTCTCAAAAAATGTGGAAATATGCACAACTGTTGGGAAATTCCATCCTAGACATATCGGAGCGCTTGAAGTTAACATTTTTTATTTGAATGAATAAATATGTTAATTTCAAAATATCATTCTTAAATCTAAAATTTCTTTTTTAGATTATTATACTAGCAATTAAGAACTCAAGTTCAAGACATGAAAAAAACAAAGACTAGGCTGGTGGAAGAGTGCCGCTCCTTTTTCTAATGGGCTAATAATAATTGGGTCCAATAGAAAACTAGGCTGGGTCCATTATAATGGAAGGAAAGAAAATAAAATCACCGATGAAGATAAAGAATGCTTTGTTTCTATTATAAAGGAATGGAACGGCGGTGGAGACGAGGAAGAGAGAGAAATGCCCGTGTCTTTGTTGCAGATGCCGGGTATGGGTTTGGGTCTGGGATTGGGTTTGAGGTGGGGATGGGGATCGCGCCCACGTAACAATAACAACAATTGCGATACAGCTACCACTATAAAGAAGAAGAATTTACTGGTTGTCGCTTCTTCGGATGATGGAAGTGGAGAAAAGAAAACAAAAAGAGACGATAACGGCGGTTCTTTGGTGTTCTCCGGAACCACAGCGAGAGGACGAAGATTGCTCAAAGTTCGTGAAGATAAAAGGAAACGCGAATACGATCGCCTTCACAACTATCCTGCATGGGCCAAGTAATTAAGTCTCCCCCCCCCTCTCAATTAAATTATTATATTACTGATCCATCGCTGGCAACAACATTGCAGAGTTCTTGAAGATGCTTGCAAAAGTGACGAGGAACTCCGTGCCCTTCTTGGTGACAGCATAGGCAACCCGGACCTGATGAGGCAAAGAGTGGAAGACAGAGTGAGGAAGAAAGGCCGCAGTAACTTCCACAAGTCGAAAACGGGTTCTGTAGTTTCCTTCAAAGTCAGCTTCCGAGACTTCAACCCTATTGATTCCTACATTTGGTTTGAGTTTTACGGCTCTCCTTCTGATCAGGATGTTGATATTATTGGCACTGTCAGTACTTATTGCTAACCTTCTAATTCTAATCTATAATTTATTTACGTTTAATGAAATATGATCAATTTACTTGCGTCCTTGCAGGTCATTCAATCTTGGTATCTAATGGGACGTTTGGGTGCTTTCAATTCTTCCAATTTGCAGGTATGCTATTTGCTGCTCAACGATTAATACATCTTCCGTGGATCTATTTTTGTGTCATCTCATCTCATGTGTGTCCTTGTTATCAAACTTTGTGTTTCTCTTATAGTAATATAACCTTGTCCTTCCTGTTATCTTGTCTTGGCATCTACTTGTTGCTTTTACATGTTTTTAACTCTGCTTGAACTGCAATATTCTTAAGTTATGTCATTTTATTTATGCTTAATGAGCACATTGCAAGATTTTTCACCTATTGATTATTGATTTATGGTCGCAGAAGTGATACTGTGATTGGATTAACTGTTGTTTTGAGATGCAATTTCTACTTCCCTACTCCCACTTTATCAGATGGATGCAATTAGATAAATGGATAGATTTCTTCTCTGGTTTCTTTCTCAGCCTTAAATGAAATTCAAATATGTTACTATCCACATTGTTGGCAGTTGGCAAATTCATCAATGGAGTATGATCCACTCTATGATGCAGATAAGGGCTTCAAAGTGATGCCATCATCATTTCATGATATCAGTGATGTTGAGTTTCAGGATAACTGGGGCCGTGTTTGGTACGACTTCTTTGCCTTTTTCTGACAGCGATCATATCATATTCCTTACATAACTGTTACATGTAGGAGATATCTGAAATTTCAAATGCGTTGTAACAGGGTAGATCTTGGTACGTCAGATTTTTTTGCCATCGACGTGCTCCTCAACTGCTTAACTGTATTGAGTTCAGAGTAAGACCGAACATGATGTCTAGTTTACTCGAAATCACCTTGTTCACCAATTCAAACTTCTAACTGGCTTGCTCCCTTTTGTCTTTCCTTTATGGCAGATATTTAGGTATTCAACAAGTAGTTTTCGGGGGTCGCCGAATAGGTGATTGGGAAGAAGGGATGACAAACCCAGAATACGGATATAAGTACTTCAAAGTCTAAAAGCAAACCTGGTTCGAGTCTTTCCCTTGCACACGCAGTTTTCTTTCTCTACTGGAAAGTCATCATCTAGCATGGCATGAGAGATCATAAGATGAATATAAAGTATGATGGTGGAATTCAAGTTCAAGTTGCAGTTGAAAGATCTCTTAGAAACTGTGAATGAATTTTCTTTTTCTAGATAGTGATCTCAGCTTGTCGGTGTTGTCACCATTTCCATGCTCCAAGACCACATCACCTTTAGAAGATCTTTCCAGTTTCCATGGGGAACTGGTAAGGGAACCTTTGATAGCCCGAAAAATGTGATGGGATGGATCTCTTTGACATTTAGTTTCAGTTGGTGCTGCGCATAGAGAGACATGAAAGCACATGTTTCAAATTGAATTGTGAATTATGACCCGTTGTTTTTTAAAATAGTTTAAATGAGAAGAATGACTAACTTCCATCCTCCAAGGTAGAAAATTATATGATTAAGCATGCTAACTGTTCAAGTAACTTAGCGTTATGGGTAGCTGGGACTTGCTTCCTATTTAGATCTGTTAGCGTCGTGGTTTTTTTTTTTTAATTATTATTGTGATAAAATATTGTTTCTGTAAGTTACTTAAAACCCAACATGTACATATTTTCTCATTTTACCTTCTAAAATTTGACATCGATGAAAACAGACGTGATATAGTGAATTTACTGCGTGGTTTGAAAGCATTTGTCAGAGAGGAGCGTTTTGCCCTTTTTTATCCTCGCTTTTAGCCAATTTGCTATAAGGCAAAATCTAAAATAGCTTAGGAATATGCTGGATAATTAGTTAATTAATTAGTTTTAATAATTTCATTTATTTTCTTTAACTAAGATGTTTGGTAGGCATGTGGTAAGTTAAGGTAGTTTGTGAATAGTATTTTTATAAGGTTTTTTTTTATATAGATTTAAATAAGTACTTTTTTGAGAAAAAAAATATAAAAATATTTTAGAGAAAGTTATACTCTGTGTGTGTGGAGAATAAAAATTATGAAGATTTAATTTTACCGTTTTATAGTATATTTATAACTTATGAGTATGTGGAGAATAAAAATTATGAACCTTTAATTTTAAAGTTTTATAGTATATTTATAACTTATGAGTCTTATTTTTTTGTGAAAAGAAAAACTTGAAATGTAATTTTACCTTGATAATATTTAATAAGATATAAATATCATTTACATCCATATTAATATTTGATAAAAATATGATAGATCTCTAGAAGAATTTTATACACCTAAAATATACAAGGAGACTAGGGTTAAAGATGTTAGAAATAATTGAGCTCATAAAAACTAAGCTTTTGTCCTAGGCTAGATTGAAGAGAGAAAGATCATTTTTTTTGTCGTATATGTGCTGTGTCATGGCAAATATCTATCGTCCGGAAAGATATAAAACAATTAAAGGATCAAATTACATAAATTAAAGATCAAGGATTAAGTTAGAAAAAGCAACCAACTTTAAAGCCAATGATTGAATTTGACATGGAAACAATTGAATTGATTTTTAAAATTAAAATTGCAATGGAGGACTTGATTGAACAAATTATAAATTAAAGATTGATTTAGACTATGACATGTTTGACGTCATTTTTATTTAAATGAAATAGTGTGTTTTGTCCAAGACAGCGTCATTTCATCCACTATTCATTAAAAAAAAAGCTCGAAACAATATTATTTTGAACGGCACTGTAGACTTTTTCTTCCCCTAATCGTATAGAGAAAGAGGGGAAGTGAGCTACATTTTGGGTTTAGGTTTTTTTTATATTGGTAATTTGGGATAGAGTGTGGTAGTTTTAGAATGAGTTTTTCCTACCCTTGTAAACATCTTTATCATGGTTGATCTCTTTTCATTTGAAGTCTTTTTTTCTCGATTGGTGCAGAAAATCCATCACTTTTGACACCTTGCACTATGTGTTCACACACTACCACAATGCCAGTGAATTGCTAGGTTGAACTACCCATCACATGTTCGTAATATAGTATTTGAGATCATCTCTTTGTCCAGAAGTGGGGGATGTACTTGAGTAGCGAATTCCCGCCATGTTTTAGCGTATTCTTTTATGCTTTTGTTTTTAACCTCCTCAACTAATATTTAATAATTTTTTGAGCATTCTGACATCCTCTTTTCACTGTTATATTTTTTTATTTTTTATATTTTTTAAATAAAAAATATAAATTGAAGAATAATCCAAAAATATATTATGAAACTTTTAGGAGTGCCCCAAGTAGAATTATCATCCTTTTGGGTGTTCCAACAAAGGATGATCATTCTTTTGGGTGGCCAAGAGATTGTTACCTTGTATTTTTTGAACTATCAAGTTTAAGTGTTTTGGATTTGATATATTTATTAGACTTATGTTACCTTAGACTTGGTAGATGACCAGGTCCAAGTACCTTGAGTCTAGCATGTTCTTGAGACTCGCATCACTTTATTTTTTTAGGCGTGCCATGCTATGATGGTCATTTTCTTAGATGTGCCAAGAGAGGATGTAGTTATTTTTTTTGGCATGCTAAATCAGGATGGTCATTCCTTTGGACGTGTTAATAAAAGATTATCAGTACCTTCGACTTAACTAACTGGTAAGTTCAAATACCTTGAACTTGTTGGATTATCAAGTTCAAGTATTCTAAGTTTGACATGTTTGTTGAATCTATGTTACCTTAAACTTGGCTAATAGCTAAATTCAAGTATTTTGAATCTTACATGTTTTTTATATCGACGTTATCTTGGACTTGGTTTACTATAAAGTTTAAGTGTAATGAACATAGTTGATTGCTAAATCTAAATACCTTGGATTTGATAACCAAACTCATGTTATCTTGGACTTGAATAAATACCAAGTCTAAAAACTTTAGGTTTGACATTTCATCATACCTATGTTATCTTATTTCTTTGGGTATGCCAATGAAGAATTGCCATTATTCTGGGCATGCCCGAGGGAGGATGCACATTTCTTTGGGCATGTTTAGGGCTTGACACACTATCAAGTCTAATTGTGTCTAGGTTTGGCTAGTATCAAACCCAATGTTTTTAAAGCTTGACACACTATCAAACCCAGTCACTTCTTGGTTTGGCTAGAGTTAATATCTTTTTTGGACACGCCTAAAGAAATTATCACATTCTTTCTTAAGCACGCTAAAAGAGATGACCATTCTTTTTTGGATCCTGTCTAGGGGAAAAGCTTAGTTTTCATGGGCTCGACCATATCCAACATCTTGGATCCTAGTCTCCCTGTAGTTTTTAAATGTATAAAATTTCTTTAAAGATCTTTTGCAGATACTAGTTATAAGCTACCTTAATCTATTAAGTACTAGATATATACTATCAAACATCTTGGTCAAGATTAAATGAATGAGACTACTAAGATAAATTAATTAACTAATTATCTAACCTGAGAATCCTATTCTCAAATTACTTGAATTTTTTGGGACTTCATCACAAATAAATGATTCTTATTCCAGTAGTTAATTTTATATGAGGTACAAGGTGGGTTTTACTTCTGCCAACAAAATAAAAGGTTATATGATACGAGATGAACTGAGACGTGAGTTAAGAGTTAATATGTGTGTATATATATCAATTTAAATCACAAATAAGTCACAGGCAAGTGCCTTAAGTCACTATCGATCTTGCCATCTATTCAACCCTTGATGTATCATTTAATGTGTATACGAAGCGAATTGTAATCATGGAAGACCTGAGGATCTTGTGGAAGTGCCTAGTTGATACTTTAAAAATATATTCTCGTAGTTGAATTTATTTTTTAAAATGTTTTTTTTATATTACAAAATAGCAAGTAATTTATAATCAAAATCAAGTCCATGGTCAAAGAGTACGAAGTGTGTGTTAAATAATAAGGTGGAAGTTGCTTTATAAAAGTGTTTTTGAATTGAAAATTTATAAAAATAATATTTTATTTATTTATTTTTTAGCACAACACATCAAAATCACATATAAATATATCATTAAAATAAAAAAAATCACCTTTTGTATTCACATTTTACAAAAATAGATATTTTTTTTAAGAAAAATAGATAAAAATTTATTATGATGATTGAAGCAATTTTTAATGAAAAGATCATGAATGTATTATTTTCCTGCATATATAAGAACAAAGAATTTGGAAGAATTACATAAATATTTACAATAATAAATAATAAAATATATATTATATTCTCACTGAATATTAATTAGCAACTTTTTTAAAAAATAGGCAAGCATGAAGTCCATTCTAATTTTCTTAATAAACAAAACAATGAGCTGTTAGTTTGGACAAGCAACGTGTCATTTCTCGTGCAAGTTTTTATTACCTTTAATAACTATAAAATCAAGATTTGAGTTTTTAAACACTTAAACCCAATTCTAAACTTATTTTTTATAGTAATTGTTTTTTAAAATTCCGTGAATCTAAACTCTCATATTTTTTTTTTGATTTGAAAACATGAAAAATCAAATCAAATTAAAAGAGCTCTATATTCTCCAATCTACTTTTTTTTATAACATATTTAAAGAATAAAAATATCTTTATTGAACTTCTCTTCAAAACAAATATATTGACAGCAAACTTAATTTGTTTTTGTAATTAAAATGTGGCTGAAGAGATCATTCTCTTTTGTCTATCTTTTTTGATAATTGCTCTGGCGATGAAAATAAAGTTTTAAAGTTGAAATAAATACAATGAGCAAATAAAAAAACTGAAAACATTAGAGGCAAAACTGCAAAACACGTTGTTCTAGTATTCTTTATAATTATAATATAATCATAATTGTAATGTACATGGGCCTATTGACTTTTAAGAGAAAAATGAAAAAAAGTGGGAAAGATACGAGAAGGTTAAGTGGAGGCGGGGCATGCTTTGGGCCTTTTGATTTTGATTTGAATTCAGGCAAGGAGGAGACCTGAATGGTAAAGTTGGAGATGGACCCTGGTCCACCACCGGTTGAGCTCAGTGTGGCCTTGTAGCCAGGTGGGTTTACTTGTTTATTTTTTCGGGTCCCAGCTCCTTTGAGACGACGGGTACTTTTCACACACCTTCTCTCTCTCTCTCTCTCCCTGTCGTTTGATATTTCGTCATATAGTTTATTTCCCACCCTTTGAGATTAATTTGAATTAGCACGCTTAGAAAGCAATTCACTCCACTTCCAGTCCTCGTATTTGTTAAAAAAAATATCAGACTATTTTATTTATTTATTATTATTTTGCACAGAGAGAGCGAGAGAGGGACACATCTCTCTCCTGTGAATGTGAAAGCGCCTCTCCTCCTTTCTCTATTTCTTGCCTCTGGTTGCTACTCTAGGCTGAGTCCCACCCCCTCCTGTTACATTCCACCTCTGTGCGTGGCTTGTGTTTATCATTTTCTTCCCCGGTAACTGCTAAACCTGCAGCATCAGCATTACCATTTCTCGCATAAATAAAAACTATTCCTTAATTAGTCTCTTTCTTAATTAATTTCATTTCATTATTGGTGTTAGTCTTCTACTTAACTACCCCTACTACTAGTGTGCGGTGGACATTCTGTAACTTTCTCCTCCGCCATAACTCAGTGCTCTGTTGATTAGTAAGTGATTTTTAATTTTTAATTTTAAGTGCGGAGAAAGAAGCATAGACAAAGACAGGCAGACCAAAAAAAAAAAGGAGGCGAGGCGAGGCGGTGCGGTGCGGTAGCTTTCAACTACTCCAACACAATGTATGTGCTTTCCTCTCCGTCGATCCGACCACTGCTCTGATTTTTTAGCTAACATACGTATGACATATGCTTGCAATTTTTTATTTTTTTTTATTTATTGTTTGTATTTTCCTAAACGAGATCTGTTTTTTTTTCTTTCTTTTTTTCCCCTTTTCTGTTAGGTTAAAGACAACGACGACGATTTAAACAACTTGCTGAACGTGTAAAGAGAAACAAGTGCTGCGGCATTTGCTCGATTATTAGGGTTTTCTATTCACCCTTCCATTTTTCTCTTCTTAATGCTCAATGCAATGACTACTAAACGCGCCTACAAACTCCGTATCCTCCTCAATTTTGTTTTTGTTTTTGTTTTTACTGCTTCATGTGCTCATTACAATGCTCACGCTACTCTTTTTGTTCTTTTGCTTAATCTGCATTTTGCCTTATTCATTTCAGATCTGTTTTTTTTTTTTTAAAAAATAAACTCCGTTGAATAAACTGTTGCTTAACTGATAATAGTAGTGATTGCTGCTGCTGTTGTTGGCCTTGACCACAATTTCTTTTAAAATTGCTTGAAAAGAGGAATTTGTGGCTCATTCTTCGAGTGTCAATTGCCTCAAGATTGGCAGGAAATCATCCAGGGTTCTTGTGACTGGAGGAGAAGATCACAAGGTTAATCTCTGGGCTATTGGTAAGCCCAATGCTATACTGGTCAGTTCTCGATTCTGTTCGTGATTTTTTTTTGTACCATTTTCTTTCTGGTCTGGTGTCTGATGATTTTCATTCCGTCTAATCCAATATTTTCATGCAGAGTTTGTCCGGACACGCAAGCGGGATTGATTCAGTAAGCTTTGATTCTTCAGAAGTCCTAGTAGCTGCTGGAGCTGCAAGCGGTACGGTCAAGCTTTGGGATTTAGAGGAGGCAAAAAGTATGCTTGTGATGTGTCCTCTAAACTCTTACTATACTAGAATTTACTTGTATATTCCTATTGATTCTTACTAATTATCTTTTCTGTCTGTTAAATTCATCACCTGCCATGTGTTTTGTTTGTAGTTGTTCGCACACTCACTGGTCACAGATCCAATTGCATATCTGTTAACTTTCACCCTTTTGGAGAGTTCTTTGCATCTGGTTCCCTGGACACAAATCTTAAGATATGGGATATTAGAAAGAAGGGCTGTATTCACACATACAAGGGCCACACTCGAGGGGTCAATGCAATCAGATTTACCCCAGATGGTCGCTGGGTTGTATCCGGTGGAGAGGACAATACTGTAAAGGTTATAACTGTTTTCTTTCTCTTGGTGCACATCATGTCTACACCCAGCCACTCACACTCATCATGCCAGAAAATACTAAAGGTCCCGTGTCCAGTCCGCATCACAAGGACCTCACATTGACAGCCCTTAAATTTCACACATGGTTTTATGCACTTCTGCTGCCCAGTTTCTTTTCTTTATGTCTTCATATTCAGTGAATAGATGGATATCAACCTGGTGACTTGAATTTAAGAGAGTTGAGTCAGCCAAAAATATTTTGGCCCTGCACACTGTGCCTGGTGCCAAGGGTCTGAGACCAGGTTCGGACCCAATTGTCTCTCAAGTCAATGCAACTGATGAATGCATTAGGGTCATATCTAGTGTGTCTACCACTTGTAAGTTCCTTTTGCTTAAGATAACCGCACATACAGGTTTCTTTTGTTTGATTCTTTTTTTAACTAACTCTGCAATGTGCATGATTTCAACAGCTGTGGGATTTGACTGCTGGAAAGCTATTGCACGATTTCAAGTGCCATGAGGGTCAGATTCAGTGCATAGATTTTCATCCCCACGAGTTTCTTCTTGCTACAGGTCAGTTTTATGATTCCATGAAAAGCTACCTGTCTACTGTAATGTTATTTTATTTTTAATCCACGGTTCAACACATGCTGTCTTCTTCATTGCATATTTTTCCAAGGTGTCGATTTGTGATAGATCTTGGTAATTCTTCCTGGTCAGCGTGCATTTTGACACTTACCTTAACAATTTGCTTCTAACAAGTCAAAGAATTTTTTAGTCTTGAATGGATGATTCTATCTTTTATTCCATATCCAATAAAGAATGATTGAACAAAATAGTAAGAAAAACATAAAGTGAAACCTTTTCTATATCTTCAACTTTAGCATTACCACCAGCAGTATTCATTAATTCTGTGTCAATCCGAAACTGAAATTTTGCAAGAAATGAATTAGGTGGATGCACAGGTAGTGCACCTATTTTTATATAAAATTATAGGCGCGTGATTATGTTTGTTGGAACCCCATTACTAGGAATCTGTATCTGTGAATAGAAAGTTGCATTTTCCTGGAAAATTCACATCTTTGTGTACCTTAATTTGTTGCCTTTTTGTAGGTTCTGCTGACAGGACAGTAAAATTTTGGGACCTTGAAACCTTTGAGTTAATAGGTTCTGCTGGGCCAGAGGTAATTTTATGCCTTAAGAGATACCTTTTATCGTCAACTTGGGAACATAAATCTTTTGTAGTGCCTTTTCTTATGAGAGAATGCTTTTTGTGGAACCTGTCTCCCTTTAGACAACTGGAGTGCGTTGTTTGACCTTTAATTCTGATGGGAGGACTCTACTCTGTGGATTGCATGAAAGTTTAAAAGTAAGCTCTCTCTCTCAGTGTGTGTGTGTGTATAGAGGTAGTTCTCCAGGTCTACTGGTTTTACTAAATTTGCAACCAACTTTTTAGGTTTTCTCCTGGGAACCAATAGGATGCCCTGATTCTGTGGATGTGGGATGGTCCAAGTTGTCAGATCTCAATGTTCATGAAGGAAAGCTTCTTGGCTGCTCATACAATCAGAGTTGTGTAGGGGTGTGGGTTGTAGATTTAGTAAAGGAAACAAAATCTCTTGAAAGGTTGTCAGATTTTCAAAATTCAGATCATGGGAAGGAGTTTTCTAAAGAATCAAAGGTTTTGCCGAGTAAGCTGTTCTTTGAATCTTTCAATTCTTGGTTCGCTGTTGGTTTTGGCTATTCTATTTTTCTCTTTACTTTATTGTTTAAAAATTGAAAATAATTCCTTAAGCTGGATTGTGACATATGTTCTTCATTCCTGGTTCAACATTCTAATTGAAGTGACAGGAAGTGCACCTGGTACTCCTCAAAGAGCAAGCTTAAACACTGGATTGAAGGCAACCATTACTGGTCCAATAACAGTTCCCAGCACAGCAGCCCCAAAGAGGAGTTCTATGAGGGTCCATTCAGCTGTTAATGTTCCAGTCTTGAACAAGGCAGATGTAATTCCTGTAATTGTCCCCAGAACCAACTCAAGATCAGAGCAAGTAGCTGGCTCCAGAAAAGAAATTGATATTGCGGCAAGGACAATGCCATTTTCTTTGCATTTGAAGACAACTGATTTCCAGAAATTTTCAAATAGCAGAGAGGACATGGACCAGCCAGCTACCTCTATCCAGCCTGCTGAGACCACAGGTTGCAAGGCAACAGAACTGATCAGTGTCACTGATAGGAATATTTCTCCTGCAGTTAAAGGTTTGATTCATGGACTAACAACTGCTGAACAATCTTTTGGATCTGGAAACTATAAATCAGATTCAACATTGGAGCCACCCACTAGTTATCAGAAAGAAATCTGTAAGTGTTACTAATTAAGAAAAAATTATTTGCTGCTGATTTTCATTGTCTGTGTATATATGTATGATGCTGTTGTTTTGTGGCTGCTTCATAGTTGCCGTTCCGTCATTTAGCTTGTTATCTGTGTAGAAATAACTTTTAATAATCAGATAGATCGGAACTCAAGATTTTTCTTGTGAAATTTGAAGTTAGATTGTTGCATTTCAATTCTTAAACCTTTCGTTCTTATATTTGATCATTATAAATGCACATTATATGTTTTTAGTCATTTAGTCCAACATTGTCAACTAGCCTCTCCTTTCTATAACACAGAGATGATGACATTTTAATCAGAGGATTGAAGGGGATGGTTTATTGCTTCTTTAGATGTTATAGTGCTTCAAAAGACAAAAATTAAGGTTTCAAGGCAGGATCCTTGTGTAGATAAGGAATCTGGTCTGATTTGAGCTCCTAAAGTTGCCGATGGCTGTCTTTACTCAGCTGTCTACCTGTTACACATGTTTCACAATTTGATGGGCTGTTGCAATGAGAATTTAGGTTTTGTGCATTCTTTGGGAATGCTCTCAAAACCTTCCTTTTGGCTTAGAAATCTATCAAATCAAAGTTTACTTATGTGGTGAATAGTTGGTTTGCAATGGACTTGGAATTGGCTCCCATTATGAACTTGATGGGTAAGGGTATTAAAAAGTACTTAAGCCTTCTAGTTTACTTTCTGTAGGATGGCAGCGACACATTTATTTATGGCTTTAAGTAACTTGCTTTACCATGGACTGATTTATAAACAACTGCAACTATAAGGTTTACAGATAATATTTTGGTAAGGTACAGTTGAAAATGGTATAGAAGAGGCTTCATTTTGATAGTATCTAGGTTGCTAGAACTGAGAAACTTGTTCCATGAATTTCTAGGTGCAATTGGTGTGTAGTGAGCAAATAATGCTTTACTGGTACTCCACTGAGGTTTTCTGCTGTTACTTTTAGCTTATTTTCAAAGAGAATAAATATGCTTAGATCTATACCCCATATTTCAGATCTACATTCAAGTAACTATGATCAATCATTGTTATTTAAGATGCTTAGAATGACAAAGAATCTGACTTTTTATTAAGATTCTTGGAATGACAATGCCGGGAATACCTTAGTTTAATGAAAAAGGCACCAAGGTTGGTTTAGCTGATCAAAACAGCTCTTGCAACTTTTATATGGCAGCCTAAGCTAGTTAAAATTCATCACCTTTTCTCAAAATGGCTGATAATCATGCTAATACATTGCTGTTAGTGATCATGTCAAGACTGATATCTGATTCGAGAAGAAACATGTCTTATATAGCTTGAATCAACATTAATAAGAATCCAGTAAAGCATCCACCTTTTTGGCTGTTGGAAGGGTGGTTTCATGAAATGGACAGGGATGATGCTGAAAATGAAGAGTGAAATATGGATGTTCGTGCAGTGTTGGTGGAAGAAATCATAGGGCTGTTTACCCATTCAATAGATCATGATTCCCATCTTATTCTCTATGTTTCATTGAGTCTATGAGTTGGGCTTTGATTTGCTTGGTACATTTGTGGCTTTGGATTGGCATACTTTTCTCACTCTTTTCAGTTGAAATGGAATGTGCGGCTCCAATTTTGAAAATATTAATGTTTCTTCCAGGTGAGACTCGAGGACATAAAATAAACAGAGATGCACCCTCTATTGAAAGCCAGAAAGGAGGTATTGCTGTTCCTGGTTGCAATAAGAGGTTTGCCAATAATGCAAATATGCCTAACCTATTTCACATTAAATATGTAGGAAGAATGCGTTCACTTATGATAAACTGGGAGAAAAGGGGAAGCTCTACTAGCTACGAGGGACCTACTTCTGGCATTTCTGCCGGGACATCATCTGTGGTGAATGTGCTCCCTCTTAATATGGTAGGATTTGATTTCAACTTTTGTACTTGTTTCTTTCTCTTTCATGACTTTCTGATCACCTGAAGACATGTGCTAGTATTTTGGGTTTCAGGACTGTATTACATGTTTTCAAAGTGTTATGCAGAACATATCATGTCCAAAAAGACATAAAAATGAAAGGACCTTTTAATTGATTATGTTTGATTCTAGGTCTTTATCTTCTGTAGAAAAATGATCTATCATTTTATCTTTGCTTGTATGAATGAAACAATTATTAATTGAAAATTTTCACATCCCTCACCTTGTTCTGTTATGGATGATATCGAATATGTGCTGTTTACGATTTATACTTTTTTTTTTCATCAGTACTGCGATCAGAACATCAATTTTACATTTTATGGTGCCAATTGTGATATCTCTGTGCACTCAATTTCCTCAAAAAGATGACATTTTAGTTCAGTGGCACTGCCTATGATATAACTAGAAATTTTTCTGGTTGGAAAATGGAGGATAAACTGTTCACGTGGAGGGATACAAATTTATTCCAGTTGAGGATACACCTAGTTTACAAACTTCGTAGAGGTATATATGTTTTTTTTGTGTTGCATTTGTAACAATGATGGTTGCACTAAATTGTAGTGGTCTCTCTGGAGGAAGCTTCTCACATGGCATTGAAAAGCATCTAGAACAATAGAGTTCTGACATCCTGCTCTGGATCTTAATTTTACCTCATCCACCCACACATCACCACCACTATCACCACACCCCACACACACACACACACACACACACACACACACACACACACGGGGTGTAATTTCTACTCCAGCTCATGTTTTCCAATATATTTTTTATGTGCTTGTTTAAGTCTTCTCATTTCATTCACTTTAACGATGCTGATTTATACACCTTTTTCATCTGTTAATATGTTGAAGTTTAAACAAAGAGGACGTGCCCCATCCATCGAAAAGGAAATGGTTTCTGCTAGTGATGACGATGTTATTGCAGACTTAATGGAACAGCATGATCAATTTGTCAGCTCTATGCAGTCTCGTTCTGCCAAGTTACAGGTGACTTAGCTAGATAAGTGAGTGTGTATGTGTGTGACAAGTGCAGACATAAATGTAATATTTTGCCCATTCAAGGGCAGGGGAGAGCTGGTGACAGAAAACATTGGCACCTTTGTTTTGGCATTTCTTTACATAATTCCACATGAGAGATGGAGAGAAATTCATTACCAATAAAGTTACTATGCATGTTTATAGGTGCAAGTACCTCAAATTGCAACTGTAATTTGTTTCTGTCCCTAACTGATAAATTGCCTTTTAGCATCTCCATAAATTTTTTATTCTTATCATAATGATGGATTCAATCAGAGCACCGCACCCTCCCAAATTGCTGGTTATAAGCTCCTATCTGTACTTGCTTTATCCCTTCCAACTGCAAGTTAGTTGTCACAATCGAGTTATTACTTTCTTATTGATATGGTAGAAACGAACAGATGCAATGGTGTGACCTGTTTTCTGCAAGAAATACACAGCATTGACCAAGCAGATTCTTTGGTTTTGGGGCCATCTCTTATCTTTTGTAACATATGAGAACTTGGAAACTGCATGCTACATTTATTCTCCATTTAGCCATCATGTGCCCCCCTTTTATTTTCTCCCTTTTGTACTTCTGTTAATATGTTTGCGTCCAGCTAGCTGCCATTGAAAGGCTGGTGAAACTTTTCTATGATTTCCTGTAGGTTGTCTATAGATATTGGGAGAGAAATGATGTAAAGGGGGCCATTGGTGCAATGGAGAAGATGGCTGACCACGCTGTAAGTTCCCCTTTCCCTCCTCAAATCTCACTGTATTTAATAAGCATATTTGGATGCAACAGTTTCTTTTAACATTCATTCTTAACCTTTAGTTTCTTTCCATATGCTGTAACTCGCAGGTCCTTGCTGATGTAATCAGTATTGTGGCAGATAAAATTGACACTGTCACATTGGATATATGCACATGTCTCCTGCCTCTTCTTACTAACCTGCTTGAAAGTGACATGGATAGGTAGGTTGTGCTTTGTAATACTTGTCAGTTAAATCAACTTTCAGCTGTTGGTCTATGTGTTTTCCATCATAAGAAAATGTAGTTTCCAGTGGGCAGCTCCAAGCGTTGGTAATTTTCAAAAGAAAGTGCCAATAGCGAGGATTTATTGCTAAACTATCTTGTGTTTAGGCACTCAAGCATTTCACTGGACATGCTGCTGAAGCTGGTCAGGATATTTGGTTCAATGATCTATTCGACTCTATCAGCATCAACACCTGTTGGTGTGGATATTGAAGCAGAGCAAAGGTGTGCACCTTTTTTAATGTTTGCAACTGTTTTTTCTATGCACACAACAAAAATTGCTTTGAGACGCTGCTTATATGGTTCACAGGTTGGAACGTTGCAATATCTGCTTTGTAGAGCTTGAGAAAGTCAAGCGTTGCCTGCTTACCCTTACAAGGTAGCTTCAATTTTCTTAGCTAGCTTGACAACTGCTGCTTTGATATCCCAATGTACTGTGCCTGGATTCCTTTATTCTACTCTCTGTTTTGTTCAATAGGAAAGGCGGTTCAGTTGCGAAGTACGCCCAGGAACTAAATCTAGCTCTTCAAAAAGTATCATGACCAAACACCGTTTCTTGTGAGGGCCGAGTGTGAATGTTGTTTTTAGCCTACATGGTTTGGATTATGATTTCTTTATGGGAGGAGCAGAGTGTGCATTTGTAGGAGTTAAAACTGCTTGCCATACATCGGCAAATACTTCAAGTTTTCTGCCTTGGTTGGCCCCAGACCTCCGTGTACCGCTGATTCCATCTTATTTACTACTGAAACTTGAAAGCTAACTTAGGTGTATCTCCATCTGCCATCGGTTGCTGCAGTCCTGACAATCTTCAATGTGGAAAAGGATTTACCCACTCAACATGTAGGAAACAGATTGTAACCTTGGCACTGTATCAATTCATTCTTTTTTGAATACCTATCGAAAGAGGAAATAGAGCTAACTGGTTTTAAGCGTATACGAATATGTTGCGGCTACTCGCCACCGCATTTGTTCTCCTTTTTCTTTACTTACTGGACAGCATGTTCTTTTTCGGTCTTTTGTGCGCGCGGCTGTTTTGGACTTCATCTACATCTGGCTTAGCCAGTTGCACGAGAAAGGCCCTGCCAGGGGCCCAGAAGCTCCCATATGGGTCCTGGACCAACATGCCCTGTTACGAAAGCCCAACTTCGGAGGTCTGTTGGACCCAAGCCAGCCAGAACAAAACCAGTAGGCTTCAAAGAATCACGCGGCAAGATCAGTAACCGATGCATGCAAATTAAATTGAATTAGAATTAGAATTATTAAGAAAAAAAAACTAAGAGAGGTCAGATATGTACTGTGTATGATGAGGTATTTTACCGTGGACTTTAACAGTGTACTTATGATTTTTCCCTTGCTCAGGAAAGCTTGATTGTTTTGGAAGGCTATTATTATTATTATTATTTTTGTACCTTTTTGTACGTTCCTACCGCGTGTTTTATTCCTCTCTTTTTTATTTTGACTTATTGCACCAGAAACACAGCTTTCACTCCAGGCCTCAGAGGGCCTGGATTTGGTCAAGAAAAACAAATAACCTAGAACCCTTGACTAGCTTTTGTGGCAAAATGACCAAGAGAGGTTGAGTTGGAGAAGGACCAAAAGTACAGCTTTTACTCCAAGGGCTTCATTCTAGTCAAGGAAAAAAAAACCCAGAACCCTTTATTAACTTTTATAGCAAAATAATTAATATAGGCTGAGTTGAAGAAGGAGAGGAAGATGCAGAGACAAGCAGATCCTTAGGTTTGGGTTTGATCAGTAGAGATTCAAGAGGGCTTGAATCTCTCTTCGTCTTCTACTTCAACCAGGTGCTATGAGTAAAAAAAAATATTTTTTTCACTATGCATCTTCATCTCCTTCGACCAGGTTCAACTAAAGAGGCTTGAATAAAAGATCAATAGCCAAGTTGTTTCTTCAGATTTCCATCTTGAAGTCGTTTGAATTTTTTTTTTTGTGTTGTTGATTTTAAGGTTTCACCAAGGGTTTCTTCCTGTTTAGGTTTTGAAAATTTGCAGCCTTTTTTTCTTCTGTCGTAATCATCATCATTATTATTATCTGTTTGGTTGGTTGATTTGTTTTGGTTCTGTTGTGATTTCGCGTCTTTCGTGCCATGTTTATCTATTTTGCTTGGGCCCTTGGGCTTGACAATCAATTTTGAGAGCTGGTCCAGTTTGGAAACAGCGATCCTGTATAGAGAATTTGAGCTTCCCATGCATAGATCTTCTGTGCGAGGGATGCAATATGAGTTCCATGCTGTGTTTTTTTTTTTTGGTAAATAAATTCATGAATTTTCTTTGGATTTTTACAAGTCTGTTGTCTCTACGTTCGTCTAACTGTGTGGCCATTCTTAATAATAAAAAAAAAAAATAAATCAAAGTTTTATGAAGCATCATTGCCTGATTTAGTGGCCTAGTCAACCAGGACAAATCATATGCTTGACATTCATAATCAATCTCAGTTGCATGGCATTTAACTGGCAAATTGGACAACCACCTCCGCGGTATGACTATGACCCAACTTTACTTATTCACCGGGATCAAAGCTACCCATGAACTGGGATCCAGGGACCGACATAAAGGTCATCTGCTACAAGTCAAGATATAAAGTAACCAATTGAGATTAGCCTTCAAAACAAGATAGCGGACGGATTGCATGCCCTCGATAAGTTCCTCGTCTTTGAAGTTAAAATTCCAGTAAAACGTAAGAAATTTCACATCACCACAAAAGTTGGAGTAATATTACTGGTAAACAGTGTAATATTACAAGTTAATTCGATTTATATAGAAAAGAAATTTAAAAAAATTATAGAGATTAAAGTGTAATAATTTAATATTAAATAACTAATTTTTTTTTCAAAGTAATGTCAAAGAAAAAAATTAAGTAAACTTGAGTTAATTTAATTAACCTTCCACTCATTGGATAAAAAAATAACTAGAAACAAAATTTGGTAGAGAAATCCAGAAAATGATAAAACAAAAAAAATTAGTTATTTAATATTAAATTATAACACTTTAATCTCTATAATTTTTTAAAATTTCTTTTCTATATAAATCGAATTAACTTGATTCATCATATCCTGAACATTAATTCGTTAGAAAAATTAGCCCGGTCCATAGAGCATCACGGCCCACCTATCTAGTCATTCATTTGGGAACTGTGGCGGGGTTGATCCCTGCCCGCCTGCCTGTTATGATAAGAAATAATATCAAAACATGAAAGCGTCGTTTGGAGATAACAGCAATGTACGTGCTGCTTGCTATCCATAAAATATTGGAGGAGGGCAGTCCACCTCTGGTTCCTGATTCCTCCGCGCCCACTGATATTATGCCATGTTTTCGTGGATACTTTGTTTGAATTATTTTTTGATTGGACGGGTCAAAAATTTATTTATTATTATTTTATCCTTTTTCCCTTTAGAAAATGAGTTTGGATCATAAGTAAACTCTAATTAATAGTAAAAAGGAAGATGGCAAATTCTCCAGAATAGTTTAGTTCTTGAAACTGAGGAAGGAGTAGCGGTGAAGAATCGAAGAGACCCCTTGCTTACTCCATTCGCTTGTTGTTATTATTATAATGAATTAGGGTATTATCAAAGGAGGGGGCATAAGTAACAGTAATTAAAAAAATGTGAAATAGTAGTAGTAAAAATCCGAGAGGTAAAACCGTAAAAGGGAGTAGATAGAAATTTGGCATAGACAGATAGATAGGTAGGGATTGAGGACGAAATATATATATAAATCGAACAATATCCGACCGGACTGGATGTGTGGTAATGCTCCAAAATTGAAATAGAATAGAAACAAGAGAAGGAACTAGATTCCCCATTTGGACTAGACGGAGCGCGATGGGCACGAGTGGGGCGTTATCGTCGGGAGCCGCCGCAGCCTGTTCGGCTTTCCGTTGCGCAGATATCACCAAATTCAAATTCAAATCCAATGCCTTATTTTCACCAAATCCAAGGCGTAACTACTGCTGCTACTCAATTATTACTCCTGCTTGCACTGCTACAGTAGCATCTACATCTTCATCTTCCTCTACAGCAGCAGCAAGTAGTACTAGTAGCAGAGGAAGAAGAAAAACACTAGTTTCATGCTCGGTGGCTTTACGGTCCAACAATTCCGCAACCATGGTGACAGAAGATGAGGAAGAGGAAGCGAAGAAGAAGATTGGAGCGAAGGTTAGGGTGAAGGTTCCGGTGAAGGTTTACCACGTGCCTCGAGTGGCGGAGGAACTGGATCTGTGTGGATTGGAAGGTGAGGTGAAGCAGTACGTGAACCTGTGGAAGGGGAGGCGAGTTTCAGCTAATCTTCCTTACAAGATTCAGTTTGTCCATTCAGGAGGAGTCAAGTTCTTTGCTCATCTCAGAGAGGATGAGTTGGAATTCCTTGATTGAACTATCCTATCCTCATTTCCTTGCCTTCTTATATATCAATCATCATCCAATGCAGGCAAATACCTCTCTTTGCTCTTCCTTTTATTTTCATAATAAAATATGTATGTTTTTGTTATAATATGAACGATGTGTATATACATATGTTCTTCTTCAATCCAATCAGTTTTACATGTTTATCACTTCACAATCGTCATCGTCATCGTCATTCCTTTTTCTTTCAATTTAACAATTTTATTATCTGGAATTTCCTTTCTTTGCTTGTTTACTCGCTATTTTGAGGGCGCGTTTCTTCTTTAAAATTCGCCGCTGCAGTGCTACATCTGACCTATTTTGCCTACATATACAGGCTTCTGGAAATGAATGTAGTTAGGATCAATTCTAAACTAGCGCTCGAAATGGTGGAGCTCTTATACTCCCAACTTATAGGGTGTGTTTGGCTGGAGGGCATTGAGGGAGGGAGGGATAAGGAGAGAGGGATGAGAAGTGAAGGATGGGGTGTTCCTTTTGTATGGAAAGAAGGGCTAGGACCCAAGGAAGGTTTGGAAGGATCCCTCTATTCTTTCCAAAGGATTGCCTTTTATCCTTCCCTCCATAGTTAGTCAAACAATTAGATGGATGGGTTAACATCCATCCTTTCATTTTACCGTATTCATCCTCCCCCACCCAGTCCTTCCTGCACAGACCCATAGGGTTGCTCTTCCTGACAAAGCGCTCATTTTTGGAGATGCATTTCAATATGTTGGCAGATGGTGCTAGGGTTTCAATCCACTTCGTTTCTGACTTCTCTTTGGGCACTTGTTCCTAGCCTTGTTCCTCTGGTTAGTTTATCTTGAGGTTGCTCCTTGTTGTGTCTCGCCATCTAGTGGGATCTCAATGCTCAATGTTGGATGGTTATCTTTGGAAAATGACAGCAGGGAATTGATAGAATATAGGAATGGTGAAGGGTACTCCCAATTTTTTAGGACAACTGAGTAGAAAAGAAAGTCCAGGAAATCAAGGAACACTGACTAGGATGTGTGTTTTTGCTTCATCTGGTATAATAAGGAGGCAGTCATATATTATAGCCATGCAACAATACATATGCAATGCAGAGCATCTATTATTCAGTGCTCCTTGGACAATTAGAATTATCAGTTTCAGTGTGTCACTGTGGTTGAAAAGTGTTTTTGAAAATTTTTTATTTTTTTATTTTACATCTTTTTAAATTATTTTGATATACTGATATTAAAAATAATTTTTAAAAAATTAAAATATAATATTTTAATACATTTTAAAATAAAAATATTTAAAAAAGCAAGCATTCTTATACTCCTCCACACGAAAGTGACATCAAATTTGCCATACGCTGTTCTGATTCTTCTATTGCATTTAATCAAATTTGATGATTTGCTTTTCTAGCTTGTGACAATTTTCAATTAAAAGCTGTTTGCTATTGTAAAGCTCTGACAGAATTAACGATCACTAGTATGGTTCTGATTGAACTGAAGATCAATTAAATATTTGTACTGTGGTTTTTGGATCTTTCGTAGACCTTTGCCCTGCCATTTCTTTCATCTTCGTGCTTTGCATTTTTCTTTGAATTGAAGATCAGCTAAAACATAGTTTTCTCAATGGAATGAGCTGTGGACTTATTCTCTTAGCATTCTTATGGAGGCTGTTCATATGTTTTGGATTTGGTGTCGAAGCACCAAAGGCCAGTTGCCTGTTTGTTACTGTTTACCAGTAATATTACTCCAACTTTTGTGGTGATGTGAAATTTCTTACATTTTACTGGAATTTTAACTTCAAAGACGAGGAACTTATCGAGGGCATGCAATCCGTCCGCTATCTTGTTTTGAAGGCTAATCTCAATTGGTTACTTTATATCTTGACTTGTAGCAGATGACCTTTATGTCGGTCCCTGGATCCCAGTTCATGGGTAGCTTTGATCCCGGTGAATAAGTAAAGTTGGGTCATAGTCATACCGCGGAGGTGGTTGTCCAATTTGCCAGTTAAATGCCATGCAACTGAGATTGATTATGAATGTCAAGCATATGATTTGTCCTGGTTGACTAGGCCACTAAATCAGGCAATGATGCTTCATAAAACTTTGATTTTTTTTTTTATTATTATTAAGAATAGCCACACAGTTAGACGAACGTAGAGACATTTTATTTTCTTGATTGGTTATACGAACAAGATTACTCTATAGAAAAGTAGACAAGTAAAAAATCATGAAGTAAAGTTTAATATTTTGATTGCTATTTATTATGTTTTTAATGAAAAAATAATGAGATGCTAAATTGAAAAAATAAAATAAAATAAAATAAGAAAAGAATAAAAAAATAGTAATCAAAAGAATGAATTAAAATTGAATAAAAAATTAAATGAAATAAAATGTTGATGGAAAAAATAAAAAACAATCAAGAAAATAATAAAAAAATAGCAATAAAAAAATAAGAATCAGTATTGGATAAAAAAATAACAAGGAACAAAATTTGGTAGAGAAATCATGAAAATGATAAAACACAAAAAGGAAGCAATAAAAAAAATGAGTACTACATTGAATAAAAAAACTAGGGATGAAATTAATTTTTTTTTTCAAAAAACACTAAAAGCAAAACAAATAAAAATTAAAAATAAAAACTAAAATTAGTATAAATACAAATTGAGAACACAATCAATTTTTGAAATGACTAGTATGAATAAAGAAAAATTAAAAAAAATCTCTAGAATTTAATTGCATCTATGTCGTGTGTACATGCCTCCACTAACATGAAGAAAAATACACACCGCTCCAAATATCATCGTATATGGTTGAGTTTCGTAATTTTATAGTCTCACATGCAATGTCCAAATATCATCGTATATGGTTGAGTTTCGTAATTTTATAGTTTCACATGCAATGTCTAAAGAGTTTGAGAGTTATCATGCGTTGATGTATTAATTTTTTTAATAATATTTAAAATTTTAAAATTATCAAATAATGTTTAAGTGAAATAGTAATAACAAACAGGAAAAAAAAACTACCACAATAAAATGTCCTTCGAACCAACCTTAAAGTTTTTTTTTTAAAATTTTAAAATCAGTTGTGTCACTTCATTGTTTTTTTTTTTTAAAAAAAACCTCTATGAAATTCTAATTTTTTTTTCTTTTAATGGTATTAGCATAATTTAGCTGTGTGAGGAATATTGAAGAGATAAAAAAATCCACCAGGTGAAAGCTATGCATTTCTTTAAATTTAAAGACAACAAAATTAGTTTATTGTGCTAAAAAAAGAAGATATAAACCAATGTATCCTAAATTAATTTTGTAATGCTCAATAAATTCTCTAGAAAAGACATTCTCATCTCAAGTTTGTTAGTTTTATTTTTTAATTTAAAAAAAGCATAAATATAATTGCAATGTTTCAATGAACATCACAATGTTTTACTAATTGCTTTTAGGTTTTTTTAATAAATCAAAAATAAATGATTTATTGCTTGATATTTTGGACGCGCACACACATGCTCATCAAGCCTATCACAGATCTTAGATCTAACAAAATCAACCTAGTTTTAATTTTATATACTACTGCTTTTTTTAGATGTTTGTTTTTTAGATAGTTTTTATAGTTATGATTTTAAAAAAATAAGTTTAAAAAGTATATGGTTAGTTGACTTTAAATATGTATTTGGTAAAAATTATAGTTAAAGTTTGTGTTGCAAAATATATATATATATATATATATATAAAATGTTTTATATAAGTGTGATTGTAGTTTTTTTTTAAAGTATTTTTTACTTGGAAATGTATCAAAATAATTTTTTTAAAAAAATTATTTTTGATATCAGTGATTAAAATAATCTAAAAACATAAAAAACATATTAATTTGAAGCAAAGAAAAATATATATATTTTTTAATATTTTTTAAAAGTTCTTTTGAAATGCAAAAATAAATGAGATTTTACAAAACTCAGTTAAAAAAATATATAAATACTACTTTACAAAAACTACATTTTAAAGTTAATTTTTTAATAGGTCTCACAGGATAAAATACAATTAAATTTATTACTAAATACCTTACTATATTTGTTTGAACATAAATATAAAAACAAGTAAAAAACAAACACAGCCTTAATAAAACTACAAGATCCCCAAAAACAGCTTGGATGGTGAACCATGTCTAAACACATCAACTTTGCTTCAGAGTCTAAACACAAGTTCTCATAATTCCTAGAATTCCCAACATAAACTCAAAAAAAAAAAAA
>SRLM01014279.1:50751-65038 GCA_015708895.1 Populus ilicifolia
AAAAAAAAAAAATAAAAAATTCAAAGCTATGCCACTCATCCAAATATTTAGCTAAGATGATATTTAGAAATTTATAACAAGGTTTTTTATTTTACCAATCTATCTCCTAATTCAGAGTTATTTAGTCATTAAATTAACCTGCCAGATCAATCTAGATTTAATAATTATAGTTTAAATTTACCCTTTTACAACCGCCGAAAAAAAAGAGCTCGCTCTCCTATCCGGATGCGAACATGGAGAGGCACTGCGCACAGCAAGCAATATGACAAATCGGAGTGGAAAGAGAACCAAATGCTTTACAATATCACAATGACATGAACAATTTCGGTTACAATCACAGAAGAAAGGGAATGGTGTTTTCCAATACAAGAAGCGCCTCGTGCCAACAAATGAAAGGGGCAGCGTATATGGACAAACTAAAAGGACATAACAAAATAAACAAGCAGCAACTAATACACATAACCGCACAAAAAATTTACAGGGATCTCAAATGACTCAATGGTGATAGGGCTTCTAATGAAAAAAAGACAAATTAAAAGAAGATGAAAAAAAAGGGCACAATTTTTTCTTCTCTGGTTCCAGGATCTATGCATGTATGTATCAAAACCACAACTCGCAAAGAGAGTGAAGTCCCCTTTTCTTTCAAGGAAATGTAGAGCGAGGCATGATTAAATGATTGTTATACGGGATGGTTTGGGGACCGGCCAATGAGTCTGCACTGCTCAGGCAGCAAAGACGATATTACCTGCCCATTAAGTTGAAAGAGCTCACCATCAATTCCACAACCATTGTGTGTGTGCTTCCCCGCTTTTATCTTCACAGATTTTACCTGCAGAAGTTTAAACTAGATGGTGTCAAGACAACTTAATTAATTTATGATGACCCTTGCTGCCTACTAAAACATGCAGGGATCCAATGGGGTGCATTTCTTGTATATGCACATGAATGCTTGAAAACACCCTCTACTTCTCTGCATCTCTGAGCAGGATTATCTACATAGTTAGGTCAAATATTGGCAAGCAGCCTTTTGATAAAACTTACATGTTGGTTAAAAAAAAAAACAAAATTCAGCCGAGCACAGCATGTATGATATAGTTCCAAAAATATTAATCAACTTGAAGATTGGTGTTTCAGACACAGCTATTAAAAGAACAACTTGAATAACAGATCCTATAAAAACTCCAAAATAACAACAATGTGAACAAACTGGCAGGGCAGTGTAACACACTGTTCTGATCTCAAATAAGAGCATTGGATGAACCCAGCAACAAGAAAAGCAATGGACAAGCACAGCCACCATAAAAAAACAAGATTCAAACTAGAAATTTTTTCAGTCATCTAAAGTCCCTAGGCAAAATTCATACTAACATCATCGACAACCATAATGCAATTACCTAGACTCAATTTGCTGCTTCATTTTATGAATGCAAAAGAATCATTAGTGGTACCTGCTCATACCTTAATATATTCAACATATGGTAGAGAAAGATGTTGACCCATCTGCAACAGCAAGAAAAATCTCAGTAGCCTCAGTCGCCCACTACCATGAACTAAGAGCATATCCATGGTGTTGTCATCATGCTCTGCCCTCGGTGCTACCACCTGAGAACTCTGAACAGTTCTGCAGGCATGATTGCAAACCATGATACCAAGAAATTGTCCCTTTCTAAATTCCCATTTATCCTCAAACCTAGGAACGACTTCCTTTTTCATTCCTGCTTCTATATCATCTGATGGCCCTGGCAATTCAATAGGATTTTCAACATCCCAATTAGGTTCAGTATCCCACTTTGGTTCAGCATCCCAAATTGGACCAGGATCAGATAATGTTGAAGATATATCCTCTCTATCATTTGGTGTGGCATTTCCCCAGGAACATCGAGAAGGATCATGTGTTGCAGTCAATCCTGTCCATCCTTTATCGGCCCTCGACTTTGACCTAGTCCTTGGCCAGTTTGGAGTTGTTGACAGTGGTAATTGTGGATGAATAACTTCTGGTTCTGCCATAACATTTGTCCTCCCTGATGACAGGCGTTTTGCTTTTGGATCTAAGCCACGCACATACTCAGATGGTTCAGTGCTAGCACGAGTGCTACTGCAGGTTGTATCCAAGTCCCCTCCAGACATTCGACTTGGAGTCATTATTGAGTCGATACTTGATAAACTAGAGGCTCTGGGTATGCTATCTTTGTTAGATCTCCTCATCACATCAGTGTACATGTCTGACATTTCAACTATGTCTCTCTCAGCTGACTGTTTTCCATCCCTGTCCTCTCTTGATGCAGGAAGATATTCCACTTCATAGCTGTACTTTGGCAAGCATAAGAACTTGAGAAATCCAGCAACAAAATATCGCAATGGACCAAAGCGTTTCTGATATTTCTCAGAAAGTTCCAACACTACACATGAAATAAGGACAAGTGAATGATAAAAATTTCTATCATGCATATTAAATTCAAAAAGTATCTCAAGCATCACGTGCCCATTACAGAAACATTCTGTCCACAGTCTGTAAAGGTCAAAATATTAAATAATACAACAACTGGCAAAAGAAACAAAAATCAGCCAATGGCTCATGCTACTCACTAAATTGAACAGATAACTGGAAAAGTGCAATTCAATCTAGCCTCTAAGTTATAGGATGGGATCACTTATCCTAGACCTTTTAAAATTGTATCCTTTCTTTCCATAACAATTTCTTATCTCTTGGATAGACTCTCACAATAACAAATCAAAATGTTTACTACCTCTTGGATATTATTAGTCCAGAGCACTTACCAAATATGTCTCAAACATCGAAGCGCGCACCCAGTATTGTTATTACTACAAACATTAAAACAAAGCTCGTGGATTTTTGAACAAAAAAAGATGTACAAGTGTTGTAACACCAGGACTTATAATATCTAATCTTGTTTGCGAGTATAAAGCTCATAAGATTATTTGATTGTGGCATCAATAATGATATAAAAAAATGGAAGGAAAAATACTTGTAAACACCGCCACAAATTTTTTAAAACCCAAAGGAGGTAGCATTTTATAGATTTTATAAAGTAATCATGAATATATGATCTATTGCATCAAATCTCATAGAACTGAATTCACAGTGAAAGACCTTTTAACAAATCTTGAAAAAGAAACAAGAGTACCAATTCCCTTTCACTTGTACATCAATTACTTCACATGGATATTTGTTTCTGTGGAACATCTATTTGTACCAAAAACAGTGAAGCAAGGTTGATTGGTTTAAGGATCTTGAGTTCAAATATATGGTTCCAAAGGCAGTAAGAAGCTAAACCTATAAATTTTCAGTGGTTGTTTGAGGATTAATTGCAACATTGTGAACTCACCATCACTGACAAAGCCATAATATGAGACAGTCATTCCAAAGTGTATAACACCAGACTGTATCCACTCGACAGCAAAAACATCTGTAGCAGTGAGACCCCCCTGAAACCAACAAAAAGTACATCTATGGTGAGCTCACTAGGCATGCCATGAAGTGGAATTTTCACAAATATAGAAGTTCATAGGAAAGAACTTCATTAGACATCACAATTTCAGACTTAATGCACCCATGCAGACACTCACGTGCATGTGTGCGGAAAACAGCAGCCTTTCGGTCAATAAGTTTGAAGGTGATATCAGTACTAAAAAGCTGACACAATTTCTTAACTTGTTTTCTGAGGCGCAAGGTTTCACAAAAGAGCTTTTAAAGAGAAAGGTAGAGCTTGCTTCACTGACAAAACAAGCAATGATCTTGCAACGTGAAAACTCCATTTTGACTAAGATAATATCAATTCCACTAATCACAAGTTGCGGAGAAACAATGCATAGGCTTCTGGTTAAAATAATTGGATGAATTCACTATAGAATCAATTACAAAAGTCCAAACAACCTTCCGGTAGTAAATGCAAATTCTCAATAAATCATCTCAAGCACCATTAAGACAAAAGGAATTTGACTTCCCCTCATTTTTTCTATAGCACATCAGGAACTAATGTGGATCACATGCCATCTGAATCCCAATGTCTTGCCCTGGATGGCATGCTACAGAATGTTCCTGGCCCAGTGTGAATAATCCAGTTCAACTCTCCAGTTTCATGGCTGGTCAAGGGAGCCTCAAGAGATGGAAAGAGTATGTTTCTTCATCTTAGATATGCTAATATAGGAAGCATGGGCTCAAAAAATACAGTAGAAAGCAACCAAAATTCAGGACAGTTTTGAGCATTCATTTCTGCTCCCTTTTTTCTTTTCTATTTTTCTTCTCAATTTAATCTACACCACCAAAGCAGTGTCCAAGAAAACACCACCACAATCTTGTGTATAGAATTGCGCTCCCTCAGAAGCCTAGTGCGATGCCCCCCACCCCAACCACACACACAAACACACACACGTGCGCCCGCATGCACAAGGGAGGCCCACCCCCGAGGGATCAACGACTTTCATACTGAAAAATCATACATGTTAAACAGTCTCAATTTTGACTCAGGATTTACAGAAACAGCATTCATCTATGATAGACTAATCAAAACATTTCCAAACATGATTCTCTACACATTTTTATGAAAACATTTACCTTCACAATAGATATGGCAGCTGAAATTGGATCTCTAACCCCCAGAACAGTCCAAATAAGTGAATTATCTGAACCAGCAGGTATAATTCCAATTGGTATCGAAATTCCTTCTTTCTGGTTATCCCTAATAAGCAGACCATTTAGAACCTGCACGATTACAAGATCAAATAACTTGTTAAAAATGCAGAAACAGACCACTATCAAGAGTATTATGATTCAGTGTGAATACATGATAAATATACAAAGACGCATGCATGCAAGCCATCACATATTGTCATTATGCTCTCATAGAACACCACCCAAATACTCATAAGAGCAATCAATTTTTTGCAACAAGTAATTCTGAAGATGTGGTAAAGCATTTGCTAGCAAAATCTATCTTAGCATTTAAGTTGGGCTTTCAGAGAGGGAAGGGGGCATTATTTGTGGGTTTTGATCGCTTGCAAAAGTGCATGCATCTGTGAATGCATGACAGAGATGGAGGCAGGGGCCAAGGAGGGAGACCTGATCTCCTGATCTCCATGGATGTGTATCCTCCAATCAATGAATAGGTAAATTAGTGTCAGAAATTTGGGGCAACCTGGCAGGGCTGCATAAACAGCAAAAGTCAAGCTAGTGAAGGATTGACTAGTACAGTATAGAATTTCAAATAAATGAAACCATCCTCGTCATGCAAAATTTTCCTCTCCTTTATCCCCAAAAAATCTTACAATTTCTGTGTAATTGTGTAGTCTAAGTTCCCTTCACTTCAACAGTGTTTGTATTGCTCACCAATATTTAACAATATTTCTCTGCTCTTCAACTATAGGCATTTTTATCAGCATGCTTGGATGACTGATATATAACAGTAAGCAGCCCCATTCTCCAACAAAATAACTAATCCAGACCAGAGCTGTCTCTTTAACACGATAAAACATTTTCACATCTACATAGTTATATACAACAAGCTGTCACAAAATTTGTTATTATGCATTGCCCTCAATTCTTAAATGCAGCTGATTTTGATGAAAAAACCAAAACCTATAACCAACCTGGCAACTTGAAAACTTCAACAATATAAACTAAGGCCCAAACTATCATTGAAAAATGTCTGCTTCTTGGTGTACAGCACACAGTTACAGTTGTTCCCATAAGTATTGGACATGTTTTGATGCAGGAAAGCTTTTCCATGAATGATGTAAATCTTTCTCTGTTAACAAGTATTGAATGCAAAATTGAATGCATTCAATAACGCATCCCTATCACAAAGATCCAAACCTATTTACTCTTCCTCTCAAACAAATCTAGTTTCTTTTATCAAATTCTTCAAGACTCACTATTAAATCGAGAAAAGTAACTGTAAAGGTCAATAAATCAAATCCAAGCTAAGAGCACGGCATGATTCAATGACATCTGTGTACGAGAGAATAGTACTCTATAGTGTGACATTAAACTATATGCATATCTGAACATTCAGCAACAAGAAATTAAAATTGGTTATTCCCCTGAAGTGGTAACAGACTTACCTCATTAATTATTCCATCACCACCAACGCATATAATTCCTGGAAGAATATGTAGTTGTCAGGATAAAGATGAGAGAGATCATAAAAAAGTGTAAGCAAAACATAAATGCAAAATGTTATCAGGCGATGCATTGAGTAATAATACCATCTGGACAAGTGCTGATATCAACAGTTGAAGCAAGCTTTTTAGCATGGCCAGCAGACGTTGTTTTGACTACCTCCAATTTGAACCCCGCTAGCTGTCATTAAATTATTGACATCAATATATATCAGCGCAAAGCATGCATACATTATCAGCATGCTGATGTAATGCAAGAAGCGGAAAAGGATCATATCTTAGCAGAAAAGAAACATGAAATAAGTTGGACAAGAAAAGCTAGGAATATCCAGTACACATGTTGTACTTCGGGATTGAGATATGGTGAGGTGAGGTTGAGTTTTTTTTGCAGGTACAATCCCCTTAAAACACAACCCACACCTCACTAAAGCTAAAAATACATGATTTTTGTTGCTTTTTTGTGGGTCCCACCAAATAAACCCAACCACGCCCCAACCCCAAACACATCCGAGAGGTGATTCATGCTTTCATTGGCATGTTGAGATGGATGAAATCGAGCTTTGTGCATCATTGCATTGGCAATTACATGAAAACCGAGAGAAAAAGTTAAGAAAAGACCTTAAATATTGGTTCCACAATTCCATGGAAAACTTTAGTTGAACGACCACGCCCCGAGCGTGGATTTAATATGACCAGCATTTTGGGAGGGCTCTTGCACTTGAAGAGCAGTTCAGGCGGGGGGTCAGTGGGAAGTAACTCAGAAGAAGCTTGCTTCTTCGATGAAGCCAAGGGATGGGGCAAACAATTAATATAGCATTGCTGATCAGCAAATCCACCAACCCATTGAAGGGCCTCTTCCACGCTAGAAGCCAAGAAACGGTAGTCTCTGCGAGTTCTTTTAGGCTTCATAAAGCAAGACAGCCCACAAGAGCTCTTTTTTATGGGATAAGAATGCACTGTAAAATGTCTGAGACCAACATTGTATGATACCTGTCAAAGCCATGCATGGGGATCATTGCTCAAGTTGTCGATGTTAAATTCTTGAGTACAGTTTTAACAAAAATTGGGGAATGAAATTTGAATATTACCGAGATGACATGCTCAAGATGGAGCATATGAGAACCCCAAACTAAAGCTTTGCTTGTAAGCTTAGCATCAACTGCTTGCTGGTTGGTGACGTCAGCTTGATCTTTCGAAGTACTGGTATGATAGGAGGAAGAGGAAGATGTGTTTCTTTTATCTAAAATGAGTTTCCCAGATAAGACAGCATAGCCTAACAAATCAGAGTTTTCATCTCCTCCTGCAGCTGCTCCTCCACCTATGTCTATTCTGTGCTCATCAATCTTGGGTTGGTTGAATGGAAACGGGTCATCAGCAACGACCTCAGTACTACTCCTGGAATTGGAAGAGGCAGCCTTGAGCTTCTTGCTGCGTTTCTGTTTCTCAGGGAAAACAATTGGGGAAGAGTGCGTGGCTATTTGAGAGCACAAGCTCAATCTCCTCTGAGATTTATTAGTGTTGTTAACAGGAGCAGTAGTAGGGTTGGAATTAATACCCGGATTATTCCTGGACACAAAACTCCCAGTCTTACCCTGGTGCATGTCTCTGCGTTGTGTAATAAAAAAAGACACACAGCAAGACAGGTAATTGATGACACCTCTATAAACCTCCAACAAATCTTGATTCAATTTTAATTAATTGATAAAAAATCAAAGCAAGGAAAATAACATCCCACACTCTCTTACATGAGCTGGAAGCGATACGGTTGTGGTAGTGGTGGTAACAATCCAATTTTGACAACAATAAACGGCATCAATCAAAAGCACTATCCATACGGGAAATGACCAGATCAGCCTGCAAAAGTTCAATTCAATTCAATTCCTTGGGCTGTTGTTTCTTTTTATTACCTTTTGAGATTAGATTCGAATAGGAAAGAAATTGTCTATGATAAATAAACAAACAAATTATGGGCGACAAAACGGAAGGGGAGGAGGAGGAGGAAGGCAAAAATTACCGTGGAATGATGATAGATGTCGGTGAGATCGTCCTCCTCGTCTGGGCTCTAGCTGATGCGCTCTCATCTCGTCTCAGATGAAAATGAAGCAATTTGCAGCTGGTGAGAATGAGGTGGACGAGGAAGATTCATTCGTTGGTTCGTTCATTCAAAGTTAGAAAGAGGGTTTTGGGCCCCCATGTCTCGGCCTCATCTCATATCACTCTTTTCTTTCTACAGTACTTCCGTGCCAGTGATATGGCACTGCAGTTATTTTTTTTTTCACCATCTTTCATTTCATTTCTTGTAATATTTAGGGCTTAATCTTACAATGTTCATATAATCTCCTGATGACGGTTTTTTTTTTTAAATATTGTATCTCATTTCAAGGATTTAATCTTTAATTTGAAGAATAATTATAAAACTGAAAAAAATATAATTTTTTTAAATAAAACAAACTCAAATAAATCTCTTAAAACTTGTTTAATTTTTTAAATTCATAATATATAAAATTATAAATTAGAGCTCTTTCAAGAAGATGTTTAATTAAAAAATTTAATTCTTAATTAATTAAATATTATTACCATATTTTGAAGTATGCAATGCACAAGGCATCATTTTTTAATAAAAAATAATGTTTATTTTTTTATTGAATCACCAAATTATTCTTTGATTATAATTAAAAAGCTAAGATAAAAATACAAAAAAGCTAAGTTTAATTTTTTTTCTTGTTTTAAGGTGATAAAATCATTTTACTGTGCTTTATAATATTTAAAAATCAATTTATCTACAATTAATAAATAGTAAACCATTGCACAAATATCTTATTTCTTTTAATAGCTAGTTTATTGATTAAAAAAAAAAACAAATAGGTCATTTCATTGTTTTCATTTTTCAATGAAAAGTATCATGGTAGTAAAAGAAGAGCCCTATTAGTTTTTTAATGGTTTTTAGTTCTTTTTGTTATCAAATGAGGAAAACAAAAATAATCCATCATCATGACAAAAAATAATAATATTCATGATTTGATTGCTTTATTTAAGATGAAATGTTATTTTAGATAAATTTCAATATCTGATATAATAGGCCTCAAAACACTTTTATCTTGAAATACTTGGATAACAATTTGAATATTGGTTCTATGACTCTTACTTATATTGTCAAGTTAAATGCTTGATATTTTATAAAAAACTTATGGATTGGTTGGTATGGATAAAACAATTGTGTAATAATAAATTAGTGAATACTTGTAGTTATTTCCCTCTCGTATGTTTGTGAGATGCAAGTCCAAGATGGGCAAACATCTATTACCTACATATATTCATATATTCAAGTGCATCTTAACACCCTTAATTTTTATAATTGCATAAAAATCTTTACTATCAAATCTCTTTTTTTTTTCCAATTTATATTTGTTTTTTGGACTGTTTTATGGTAATAATTGAGTTTTATTCTTTCTTTCTTTTCTTTTTTATTGTGCTATCAAGGCTCCTTGTTAATTCAAGTATCACAATTTATAAAGAATTAAGGATAAAATAAATATAAGTTTATGTAAAAAAAAGGGAATGATTTTTTCATTAAAAATAAAATAATCAAGATTATTAATTTATTTTATTTTCACAGATATTCCAAATAATGTGTGCATGTATTTGAATTCAATTATATGGTTTAGTGTTTTATTCCAAATATATACATTATAATAGATTATTACTTGATTTAAAATTAAATATAAAATTATAATTTAATTTAAATAAGGCCATAACAACTCATTAGCCATGAGCTCTAAATATTTGGTCATTAAATACTAAGATTATGTTGATCTCAATTATATATATATATATATATATATATATATATATATATATAGACAAGTTGCTCTGTTTGTTATTTTTTAAAATACATTCTACTTTTAATTATAATACAATTAAGAAAAACAATTTAAGCATGCAATCAAGAATGAACAAAAGGTGGTATAATGAACAAAAAAAATATAAAAGCCCAACTTTTAAGTGAGAAGTGAAGTTCCAACAACTATTAGTAGGTAAAGAATAACAAATATTTGTTAACTTTTTATTACTATAAGGACTTGAATAACTTAGTTAAGTGTTTGCAAAAATATTTTATATATCCATCATCTACATGTTTGGACTTAGTGTATAAAATAAATATGGTATACATCTTTAACACTCATCTTAGAAAATAAATTTTTCTCCAAAAGAAAGTAATCTAAGAACACCTAAAACCTTTAAATTTTCTTGGGCAAACATGACAAAAATAAAAATAAAAATTCATCAACAATAAATAAAAAAATTAGGAAAACCAAATAAAAAATAAAAATCAAGATATCTTACATCGCGACACTTATCTAATCATGTTTAATAAATTCTTCTATCAAAATGAATTTAAAGTAGAGAAACATATAAAATTTATAATAGAAACCAACATACACATAAAATTTACTGGACAATAATTAAAAAAATAATGCAAGGCTGCATATATAAAAAATCTTATAAAAAATCAATATTAAAAAAATAATTTATATAAAATTAGGAAAAAACCAGAAATGAATTATACTCATCTCTCTAAAAACTAAACACACTCAATATTATTTAAAAATAATCACCATTTATTTGAAAAAATATAAACAAATAATGCATTATTCTTAAAAAAAAGAACTAGGCCCGACACTTGTGGGCCTGGTATGCCAGGCCCAATGCTTGGACCCCATGAAACAACGACCCATACTCGGGCTTGCAATGCCAGGCCCTTTCACGAGCTTTTCTTAAAGAAAATTAACAGGGAGAATGATATGTCATTTGCCCTAAATATTTCAAGAAAACATGTCCTTTGCTTTAATATAGAATTTGATCATTGTGGTGGTTGAAAAAATAAGATTCATTGTTTTTTCATCTAAAAATCTCATTTCAATCCATTTTTAACCCAAAATACTTAGAAGATATCATAGAGACCTTGTTAAATCAATTAATGGTCACCAAAAAGTAAAAAAAAACCACATAAAAACCTGAAATCCACTCGGAACAAAAAATCTTCTTGAGTTTAGATATGTTATTTTAGGTGTTTTCAAGATAAAAAAAATCAAAATGTAACTCTTTTTATCATATGAAACCTTTTAACATAAAAATCAACTATTTTGGTAGCCAAAATCTTCCCTTAAGATCATTTTCTCTCTGTAGACCGAAATCTGGTGACTCTTCTCTCTTTTCCTAATAAAAAATGTTTGAAAAAACAGAAAAATAAAATTAGGTAACAAAATATATTTTCTTGAAATTCAAGGGACCAATCTTTTTATACTAAAAAATATATGGGATTAAAATGAATGTTTCAACAAAACATTTAACCCACTCCTTATGTTACCCAAGATTTTTGTTTTAGTCCCTTAGCTTTCAATTCAATCCTTCTCTCTAAAAAATTATGCAACTAAAGGCTAATTTAGACTTTAAAAGGTCAAATTGTATAAAATAAAAGTTTGAGAATCAAAGTGATTTTTTTTAAATACACTATTTCAATTCACAATGAATTATGAAAAAGAGCACATTAATTTTAAAGGGTAATGCCTTTTAGCTTTATATATAATATTGCATTAGGTGGATTCATACGCTACCACCCTTAAAACCTTAACCATGGCGATATAGAATGTGTATGTTTATTAAAAAAAGAATTCAGCATTTTTATAATTATCATTAATGTTATTTATTTAATTTTGCTAGCTATTTAAATTGTGAATATACAATCTTTCCTAGCATTTTTTTAAAAAGATTGAATAAAAAACTAAAAAGCTTATATACACATCTAATTAAACAAATAAAAAATTATTTGTACCTATAAATGTAAAATAGAAAGGCGTTAATGATATGAAAAAACTAAAATGAGAAAAATTAAGAAAAAATGTATATCAAAATATTTGATGTCATAACAGAATGTTTAATAAATTTTTTTATTTGAATAATCTTTTTATCTTGTAAAATGATTATTTGTGCCAATAAATGCCTACCCAATAATTTTTATTTTTATTTTTCTTTTCAAAATATTATGAAGTAATAATCTCATGCTTATATCTAATAAATTAATTTAATCTAAATAAATAAATAAATATCTTTAAAAACTAAATTTTACGAAAAACAACATATAAAAAGATAAAAAATAACCTAAGTTAATTTTAAAATAAATGAAAAATTACATGAAAAGCAAGGAAAAAAAGAGTTAACAGAGCCCGATGTTCAATGAAATAAATATTAAAAGATAAAATTAAAAAATTTAAACAAATCAAGCGAACTTGGATGAACCTTTTAAACTTGAGCTAACTTTTTAAACTCGTAACTCATGAAATTCTAAACTGAGCTTAATTGATAAGCTAAATTCTGAATCAATTTAATGTTATATGATGAAATTAAAAAATAAATATCAATTAATTTTTTTTTCAAAGTAAATAAAAATAAAAATAAAATATCGAGTATCAAATTTAATTAGGAAAAAATAAAAAAAGGTGAAATTATAAAAAATCTAATCATAAAAATTACTTCAAATAAAACAAATAACAACCACACGAATAAAGATTGAATTTGACACTTAAAAAAATTAATTTTAATTTTAATTTTATAATCTACTTTAAATAAAATAAATAGTAATTAAATGAATATGAATTAGATCCAAAAAATAAAATAAATTGAAGGCCTTTTTTAAAATTTTGAAAGGTTAAGTGCAAAAATTAAGAAAATAAAAAATAAAAAAATTTCACCAAAATCAAATTAGAATCCTGTTCATCATACACATCGCTAGGGAATAAATAAGTCATCAAGATAATTCAAAGCCACAGTTTAGTTACCTGAAACCTTTATGCTTGCTATTCAAATGGTGTTAGAGTAGTTCACTTGTATGTATTAGTTTTTTTTAAATAATATTATATCATTAATTATGATGATTGAGATTTTATATTTTTTTAGATAATTTAATTATTTCAACCCGCATATAAAATTAAAAAAATACAAAAGTATTTTTGAACATTAATTTATTTATTTATTATTTAAAAAACAAAATACAAACAATAAAAATATAATATTACTTACCAGCTTTTGGCTGCGCATCGAGAGGTTTGTAACCTTGCATCTCCCAACTAATTTCTAACAACCGTTTAACATGTGAAATGTTCATAAAAGGCATGTAATTTATAATGCATTAAATAATTTAATGTGATAAAAGTCATTAATTGTAGGGAATTTTTTGAATGTGAGAAAGCAAATACATGAGTAAGAAATTAATATTATAGGTGGTAAAAAGAGAATTTTAAATCAATGTCATTGTGGTTACAACATGTCTAAGATGGATATGGAATAGTTACCCAGCACATGACATTTAAAACGACAATAATCCAAACAAAAAATCTTTATCTTATAAAATTAAATTACATATAAATCAACACAATATTAATTGTGTTTTTTCATGGTTCTGTTCCATTTTAAACATCACAATACATTTCACTTTCTTTTTATATCGATAAATCATGTGTAGACAATAAAAACCACCTATTATAAAAACTAGGCCATTATTCATTCATGTTCAATGAGATTTAGAGGTCCACATACATGTTGACTATGAGCATGGATACATTAGAAAGAATATCAATATTTAAATAATGTTTTAAATTGTAATGGTAGTTATTTTTTAAAATATTTCTTAATTTTAAAATATATTACAATAATATTTTTTAAATTATATTTTATATCAACACATCAAAATATTAAGAATATAGATAAAAAAATTATTTAAAAAAATTTATTCTTCTAAGACAGGGGGACGCACACTTGGTGGTAACACTGCAAAAAAGTAAACACGTCCTAGGTGCAAAAGCATAGGAATGAGTCTTAAAAAAAGGTCAACCTAGTCTTCTCCTATCTTGCATGTGTTAAGAATTCTTAGAAATTTATGGTTAAATAATTTTTTGCAGGCTTGAGAATGCAAACATGTGATAATTAATGTTGAGATCTGGCTTGATGCAGATGGCAGCCAAATGATAAAAGAGTTTAAGGTCTAGGGTTTACGGTTAGGGGTTAGGGTTAGGGGTTTAGGGGTAGGGGTTTAGGTTTAGGGTCTAGGGTCAGGGTTTGGGTTTTGAGGTTTAGGGTCAAGGGTCTCGGGTCT
>SRLM01014349.1:0-56540 GCA_015708895.1 Populus ilicifolia
TGAAAAAGCTTCAGGTGGATAGAACTCCATGGAAAATCAAGAATAATCAATATATCATTTAAATTATGATTTAGGTTTAGAAAATCATCAGAAAGAAAAGTATGGTGGCTGGCTTAATTGTTTCATCTTAGATCAAAACATCTACATAGCTTTGTTCATCCCCCAATCATAATGGAATTGCAATCGTATAGGCTATAGGAGGTTATGATTATGTAGTTGGTATACCCTTTTGTTTCCTTCCATACTTTAATTGTTCATATATAGCACAAGTATTTGAAATTATAAAGATTATTCATGGCTAAATGCCATTATGTCATCACTCGTAATGAACAAAATGAAGTGGAAAAATTATAATTTCATCACTGTCTACAAATTTTATATTCCAAGTCATCCATTAATGGGTAAGAATTTTCAAGCCACTTTAAGCTTAAAGATCCTTTTTGTTGTGGTTTCTTTGCTATATAATAACTTATTTTTATTTTCTTCAGAAGCAAATATATCATTTTTCTTTTCCTTTTAAGTGAGATAGGCTTTAACAATACACAAGAGGAATTTTTATGTTTATAATTAAGGATCTAGTTCAATCTGGATTAAACTAGAACCAATAGAATGGGGTTCCGTGGATGTGGCACCCTAATGATCTAATTTGAAAGTGAATGAGATTAAATCCATTCTTATAACTTGCCAGAAAAACTAAGTTGAAGGTTGTTAGGGGCCTAACCAAACTATCTGATGGTATCAAATTTGTTTCTCATGACTTGAAGTGATGCAACTTGCATCTTTATAGTGATGATGATATTATGATGTCTTTAGTATATGTTTTGGAATTTTTTTGACTTCTAGATATCAACTTTGTAAGGCTCGCCTAGTAGCCTAAAATGTGACATATATTTCATGATTTGTTAGGAAAAAATTGGTGGAATCTATATATACTCTTTCATCGACAATTAGAATTTTCACAATCATTTCATGTATTTTTGTTTGACCATGTAAGAATATGGTATTTTAGAATTCTAACAAAATTTTGTAAAAGTTTTAGGAAAGTATTAGGAGAGTAACATAGTTTGAACATATTCATGGTAGATAAATGACAGCTGAACACAACCACTATTAGGAATAACAGTTGTTCTAGAAACCATATTTCTCTCAATTCAATTAACTTGTATAAAAAAGCTGACCCAAAATTTTATGAAGATCCAATAACCAAAAAATAAGATTTAAGATTCTATTATCAAGAAATATGGGTCACTGAGAACACACCACAGTTTTGTTTTTAACACACTTAGTACCGTTAAAAATATCTCAACTAGATGATTCTAACTATACCTTAAAAGATCATAAAAAAAAATTGTAATTTGTTAGAGATTTTGTTTAAGGTTAATTTAGGGTTAATTACAACCTTTTTTGGTGTTCTTTCAATGTGTAATTAGAATTAGTTTCGTCAATATCTTTCTAACGATACCAAATATATTGAAAATAAATTTCCAATGTGTCCCTGATGATCCATTGTATCTTTTCTTTTTTAGTTGCCCTCATTTCTCTTTCCTTGCACATCACCTTATCTTCTCTTTCTTTCTTGGTCATTGGATCTTCAGTCCTATATATTGGCTATTAAATCTTTATAAAATATTTGGTTGACTTTTATTGAAGTTAATTAATTTACAAAAGAAACATATTTTGAAATATTCATTACACAACTACTATTTCAAATAGCAATTATGTAGAAAAAGAATTCTAAGATATAACCACTATTCCAAATATATAGCGATTGTATATAAAATTGATATTTTGAAATGCAATTGTGTTCAAACTCTACTATTTTTCAAATACTTTTTTAACATATTTTATTTTCCAAAAACTTTTATCAAACTATGCTATTTTTAATAATAAAAAAAATCCATAAAAAGATAACATCATTATTCTTAGCCTAAAAAACTTTATTGGTTTTAATGTTATAAGTTATATTTTCATGCTTTAATGAGTACATTTCGATTGTTCTTTTTCTTTGTATACATAAAAAAGTTTAAATATGGAACAAAGATAGTTGAATTATCTAGAATATCAATCTTAAAAAAATAAAAATAAAAATTGAGTTTTTTTTCACCATCTTTAAGTGAGGAGTAGCCATTATGTTGATTGACAAGTTAAAAGCTTAAACAGTTTTTTAGAGTAACTGTTTTACTTAGAATGTTCCTGGATCACTTTACTTCCTCACACCTTTTCCTTTAAGTGCAATTTTAATGCAAACAGAGGCTAAAGATAACAACAAATAAAAAACATTGATGAGCAAAAAGAGTTGTAAATGTGAACTTCAAATTCACAGCTTTATTCTCTCTCACATGTTTATTCTCTTTAAAATAATAACAATAAAGACTGCTTCTTTAAAAGGTTTACAAAACCTTAACCAGGCTAGAAAACTTAGCTAAACTAGGAAATAACAAAATCCAGAAATACAAAAAAAAAAAGCATAAAATCCAAAATAAAGCAAAAAACCTAAAAAACACATGAAAAATAACAAAAATGCCAAAACTAGGGGTCTGGAAGAGATTTTTGATATTTAAATATCTACAGGTTTGCATATAGTTATGATGGCTACTGTAAGGAAAACAACCCTAAAGAATTTTGCAAAACTTTTTGTATGATCTAATAATTGGATCAAAAGTTATGATATTTTCTAGCCATCATTCTAGTATGGTGTGACCAGACCTTCTCTTGCACATAGATCTATCCCATTGATTTATAAATATATTTATTAGGTCATCCACATATTCAAACCATGTCAAATCCTTATTTAGTTATGACAGATCTATACCTGACTATTTAAAATCACTCATTATTACAAGTCTGTCTACCTCAGACTCCTTGGGTTGGAGGGAACTTGCTTTCAAGTTTTGTCCTCTTGTTAATAAGATATCAAGTGCTAAACATTAAAGATGTAAGAATTTTTTAGATGATAAGGATGATGAATCCTATAAGTATTATCATTTATCTTCTACAACACCTTATAAGGACTTATTTTCTTTTCATTCAAATTGTTCTATTAACCCACTAAAAACTTGTCATATGTACGAACTGCCTACATTAAATCACCAACCTTAAACATTATCCTCTTACGATGAGTATAAACTAAAGCCTTATACTTAGCATTGTTCTTACTGATTTTCTACTTGACTTACTCATAAATGACATGTAAGTACTTGTACTATATTTAAAGCTTGGATGCTCGATCATCTGACATGAGGTATGAGAATTATCTATAGTACTCTTAAAGGATTCTTTCCATAGATAGTCTAAAAGGGTTCAATTCTAAGACCATTATAAGAGAACTCCTCATGTGGCAATGCCATATCTCACTATTTTAGCTTATCCCCAACTAGGATTTACAATATATTATTAAGACTATGCTTAACCACCTTTGTCTACCTATTTGTTTGAGGATGATAAGTAATACTAAAGTTCATTTGAGTTCTCATCCTTCCCTACAAACTCTTCTAGAAACTACTCATGAATTTAACATCCTTATTCGAAAAGATAGACCTAAGAATGCCATGCAAATAAAAGGTCTCATTTAAGTAAAGTTAGGCTACATGAGATGCATTCATTGTCTTTTGGTAGTCTATAAAATGGACTATGTTTAAGAACACGTCAATAAAAAAGAAAAAGTATATGGCTCGTTGTGTATAATATAAGCCTAATATAAAATCCATGCACATATTTAGCCACAAAGCATTAGAAACTGGTAATGGAGTGTAAAACTCAACGTTCAATAAGACCCCTTTGAATTTTTGACAAACAACACACGTTTTGATAAAGTTGGAAACCTGATTTGGCAACTTAGACCAATAATAGTCTGTGGACACTAGAACCATTATCTTATCCCATCCAAAATACCTTTCATAATGTAGTTCATGAATAATACATTCACAAAAAGAACAAGCTGGAATACAAAGCTATTAACTAAGAAAAAAATAACCATTCATAATTATAAAGTTATCTTATTTACCTCTTTTGAATAATTCAGTATAAATTTGATCAAATGAGAAAACACTGGAATATAGTTTATAGAAATTGTTGTTATCCATTTTGGGAGCCCACATATGAAAAATTAAAAAAATATATAAAAAATTAAAAAATTAAAAAAACATGAAGAATGCCTAGAAAATTACTAAATCCTTATTGACAAGGATCAAAATATACAAAGTTGGAGAATTGATAGTTCAATTTTGAAGAACAAAGGCCCTATTGATAAGAAAAAAATTAATTAGGAAAAGGTAATTCAAAATTAGATGTTTAAGAACTCAATTGGAATTTTTTTTAGGTTTAATGGAATTTAATGAGGGCTTAATTGCAAGAAAAAATATCTTGGAGTTGAATTTTGGTTTTCTTTGGAAGAAATTGAAATATAGGGTGTTAAATTTGAGAAACTTAATATGGTCAAATTAGAGGTTTAATTGTATAAATATTAAAATTTTATGGGTCATTAAAGACTTGATTGAAGAATTCAAAACTAAAGATCGAAGTGTGAAAGACATGTAAATTCAGGGACTAAAATAGGCAAAATCAAAGACCAAACTGAAAAAAAATAAAAATAAAATTGTTAATTCAGGGTTAATTTTTATAAATAAGAAACCAAGGAACAAAATGAAAGGTAAACTTTGAGGCTGATAATTGATTTTGAAAGGGGTGAAATTGCATAAAATCAAAAGTCAGAGAGAAATTATATGTTAAATTAAGAGAAATTAAGAGATTAGTGGCTAATTGAATTTTATTCAAATTTCAATTTAAAAACCTTAATTAAGATAGGGTTATAAAAATGATGATGTTTTATTTAAATAAAAAAGATATGTTTTGACTAAAACGGTTTATTTTGGTTCAAAACGATGCTGTTTTGATTAGTTATAGGAAAAAAAAATTAAGAGGGAAACATGACTTGTTATGTAGCCATTGTTGATATTCTTCCTCAAAAAGCACCAAAATAAAGTTGCTTTATTGCCATCTTCTAAGCCTAAGATCTCCCTTATCCCTTCACCAAATAAAACAAGAAGCATAATAATTACACTCTATGTATTATAATTCTACCTAAACAAAACAAAACCTTTCTTGTAGCATTGAATGTGCTGGTATAAGTGGCCAAAATTCATACCCCAACCAGTCATACCTGCCAACGTACTTCTTTTTTCAGCTCTAAAACACTTTAAAGCTTGATCCTTAGCCATGATGAATGGCTTGGATTAATTCTTCTACATCAATATGTGATAATAGTCCAACTTATGCCCCTAAATGGTCTTTATTACCCTTTTAAAAAATCATGCATAAGGCCATAACAAAGGGAAGAAACCAAACATAAAGATTAGTCTTTCAACCACCTATTCTCACTGTTGTTACTAGTTCTTAACCTATTTTTGGACATACATCCACACTGTTTATAAACCCTTTGGGTGAAAATCATAAATTAACTAGTTTTATATAAAATAAAAACAATTTATAACTCTTAATCAGGTTATCAAAAAAAATCTAAAAATTTATGTATCTTTCTAATACAATGCCTTAGTTTGGGTTAAAATTTCATAATTTTTGAAGAAATTCAGAAATTCAATGAAAAATCATAATTTGACCAGTTTTATATTGTGGAATGTAATTTTCAATCCAACTATTAAATTGAGCTGAAATTTTACAAGGGACCTTAAAATATATTAACTAAAATCTAGTTAAAATTTTAGGATAAACAAAATTCAGTAGTACTAACAAAAAAATAAGAACTATCAAATAGAAGTAAAAGGACTTAATAAGGGTAAAATGGTTATTTACCATTCAAAAATAAAATGAATTAGCTCCCCTTTCCTTTTATATGTTGTCGACTGGGCAAAAGCAAAATGAAAAAAGAAAGAAAAGAAACACTAAGAGAGAAAGAGAGAAAAATAAGAAAATCTAGAGAATAAACTTGTAAACTTACAATGTTCAACTTAGGCCTCGTTTGTTTGCAGGAAAGTTGTTTCTTTTTGGAAAGTGAATTCTTTTAGAAAGTGAATTCCGGGAAAGTGAATTCTGGGGAAAATAAATTCCTTAAAGTAAAGTATTTTCCGATGTTTGGCTGTGTTATGGAAAATGAACGGGAAAACACTTTCCAGTGTTTGGTTATGTTATGGAAAATGAACTGAAAAAATAATTTATTAATTTATTTTTTTAAGTTTATTAAAATAATAAGGAATAAATCTTACAAATTAAAAAGTTGAATAATAATGAAATTAAAAAAAATTCATAAATTATCTCAAATAAAATAAATAATAATCAAAACAATAAAGATCAAATCTTAAAAAAAAATGAAGAAATTAAAATAATAATAATTAACATTTCATAAATTATTTCAAATAAAATAAATAACAATCAAAAGAATGAGGACCAAATTTGATAGAAAAAAATTTCAATAAAAAATTAATAGGAGAAAAGCAAATAACAATTATAAAAATAAGGACCAAAGTAAATATAAAAAATAAATTTTAAGAAATGAAATTGAAAAATAAATATTCAAAACAAAATATATATAACAATCAAAAGTTTGAAGATCAAATTTGATATAATCTGCAAATAATAACATTTCTAAACTTTTCACAACTTCCGGAAAGTGTTTTCCTCCCAAATTTTTCAGGAAAACACTTTCCTAAAAATCAAGCTAAATTTTCCTTTGACAGGAAAGTGTTTTCTATTTACCAATTTTCCTAACAGCAAACAAACACAAGAAAGTTTGGAAAATGATTTCCCCGAAACCACTTTCTGAAAAACAAACACAAGAAAGTTTGGAAAGTGTTTTTCCGGAAATCACTTTCCGAAAAACAAACACAACAAAAGGAAAACACTTTCCTGAAAACCAAGCCAATTTTTTTTTTTACTAAAAAATATTTTCGTTGACCAGAAAGTGTTTTTGTTGACTGGAAAGTGTTTTTCATTAGCCGGAAAGTGTTTTTCGTTGACTGGAAAGTGTTTTTTGTTGACCGGAAAGTGTTTTCCGTTGACCAACTTTCCTAATGACAAACAAACACAAGAAAGTTTGGAAAGTGGTTTCCCGGAAACTGTTTTCCGGGAAACAAATAGGGTCTTATAAAATACTAATCTAAGAAAAAATCAAGTGAAGAAAGGAGAAATTGAGAGAATAAATTTGAGAGAGGAGAAATTAGAAGAAATTCAATTGGTATGCATGAGTAGTTTGAATTTAATGTTTAATTTAGATGTTTTTAAGCTGACTTGACTAAGTTAGAAGTAAATTCATGGAATTTTACTTTAATTTCACTTAAATACTTGATTATTGAACTTAGGGTTCTTGTAGGAATTTAGAGGAATTAAGAGGGGAAGGAAAAATGAAAAAGTCGAAGTGGAATAGCATGAAAGCAAGTTGAAATAACAAGTAAATGTAGAGAAATTAGGGGAGAAAAATGAACATGACATTCGGCTAGATGAAGAGAAAGTGGAGGAATGAGTTTGGATGTTAATGTTTAAGAAAGTATGTTTAATCATGAAATTTGAAATATGTAAGAAAGACTAAATAAAGAATGTATATATGTAGTTAGTTAACATTTATTACTTTTTAGTGATGAAATTATTTATCTTTCAATTTATTTTAGAATACTTTTATATTAACTTATTAATAAATATTATGAGACTTGAATATATTGATAAATATAAGTATTAAAAGATTGTTTGATGAATGAGATGTAATGCAGGATGATTGGATCAAGATAGAAGTTTTAATAACATATAATAAAAATGTTGTCGATAACTTGGTACCAATAAAAGTAAAGGAAACTTAGCCATAATTTTCAAAAATCAAATTCATAATTTTAAACATATTATTCAATACTTGACATTAGTAAAGAAATATTTAAGATTTCATTACATTAAATTTAAGGATGTTGCATAGTCATTTACCATCATAGCTCAAGGAAAGATACTAAAGAGGCAATAATCTTAGATAAAGCAAACATTCAACTTTGATGAAGGGATGTAACTTAATGCATATCCTCTTTCTTTTCATTCTATTTTTATTATGACTTTTGGCATTAAGTGTTCATTATGCATTCTCTTCAAGACATTTATTAGTTTAAATGCAATGAAAGTTTGTTTTTACAGATGTTTAACCATGCCATGTATTAATGTCTATATGTGTGTTTAAGTGTTGTTCAAGATTTAGTTGGATGTTTAGAGTTGTTTTTAGATGATAAATGTTAGTGTGAGATACATTTTTAGCATGTTTTGATGTTAAGACAGACAATGAAGGCATTATAGAAATATATGTTGAAAGTTTGTTGCTATTTGTTTATGATGTTTGTAGACCAGTAGTGATAGTTAGTTAGGCTTGTTTAAGCCAAATGCATGTTGTTTATGGTTAAAAATGTTAAAAATAGTCATTGAAACAATGTTCAAATATGTATTTAGTTTGTTGTAGGACATAATCTTTGTTAGCTATTTTGCCTTTGATTCTTTATTTCTTGTTGTTTTAATGGTCAAAACAAGTTATTCTAATTTACATAGTGATGTTGTGGCTACCATAATAAAAAGACCTTTGGAATGTGGTATTCCACATCAAAAACGTGCTTCCAGAACCAAAACTTTATAAGTAGTTCTGATCGTTGACTTGTTATACATGTTTTGGGGTATCAGGCTCAGAAATAAATTCGCGTCACCAAGAATAAAACCAGAATAGTAAGGCTCAATGCCAACAATATATTGCAGGTTGGACCAGGCTATTATATGAAAACTCTTGTAAAAATTTCAATACAATTCAACAGTCGGATAAAAAATTATAGCTCTTTTGAGTTATTATTTTGGTCTTGCGTAACTAAATTTTTTTTTAAATAAAAACTTATTTTATTGGTTGATAGTTGATTGTTTAGAATCACTCATTGTTGCAGGTCTAACTATATTAAATCTTTATACGGTCTAACTATATTAAATCTTTATACACGTGTATATTAATCCATACCCATACCTAGCTCCTGGGAATCTATCATAAGCTTTACTACATCAAATCGACACGCACACTGCATAAAATCTGGCTTTATTTTTAAATCATTGCTGGGGTCAAGATTTTTCTCTCAAGGAAGTTTTTCTTCGGAGTTCAGTAGGTGTGTGTGTCGGTGTCAAGTTCTTCTTATCTTGTCCCTGCATCTTAGAACTTACCATGTGCAGATATGCATCTGAGTTAAAGCAGCCAGTGTCAAATGGAGCTGTTGTGAACATTCAACATTTCACATCATATCATTTATGCCCTTGATCCTACCAACGTTCTAGGAACTGGTCTCTTCTTGTGCTTTTGTTTTGGTGGTTAAGAGTTCACTCGTGTGACCGTGCTGCGTTTTTTCAACTTTGACGGAGTCCACTTCCTCACTGGTGGATTCAGGATTGCTGTTTGCACTTTGACTTCCGTGTGAATGAATTTTCACTGCTGCTCATGAACTGGTGGACCTGTACTAGGACAATGGGCTGGCTATTTTTGCTCCATGGTACCCTGGACATCAACAGTTGGAGCCATTATTTTGCCCCAGATTAACAACTGGTAATTACAATAAAAAATAATAATAACACACCTGGTTCGAAGATAATTTGTTTATCTTCGAACAAGGTGTGTTACAATAAAATAAAATAAAAAACGAAAGAATTAGGTTATGTTTGATATGATTTTGTAAATTTAAGTTATTTTTTATTTTTTTATTTGAAAATAAATTTGGTTAAAAATAAGTTTTAATTTAATTTTTTTTGTACAAATATGAGTCAAAATTCTGTTTCAATTTTTTATTTATAGATTATATTTAACTTGTGCTGCATTGTTTCTTTAAATTAATTGTTTAAAATCGCTTTTAACATGCTTCTAGTTTTAAATCATTTTAATTTATAATTTATTTATGAAAATCAACTTTTAAAGAAGTTGTTTCAAAAGTCATGCTAAACACTTTATATGTATCATGAAATATATAGCAAACTTGCCGAACAAGCTAAAGAAAGTTAGAAATTAACAACATTAACTAGAGTATTTAATTCAGGATTAAATCCCACCTCCCTTCTCTATATTTGTGATTTTCACATTACTTGGAAATTGTTTTTAGTATGTACAGAGAGATGTTTAAGGACTGAGGTCAGTGTCATGCTCTGAGTTCTCAAGCTTGTGTGAAAACTGGCTTTGATCTTTCTTCATGGGGTGGCCCATGTTCTTGGCCTAATTTGATGGCCATTAAGAGAGATCACATGTTGATTTGATCTGAGAGAGGGAGAGAGATACTCATATTCGTCGGCCGGGACTGAAGTAAATTGCATTGAAGGTGGTGGGATCATATAGCAGTTGAACCATAGCTAGTATTTTGATAGGATCATCTATTTGCATGCTATTGGCTGTCAATCTTATGGCATTGACTTCATTGCTAATCTGTACTGAGTATTTAATGCCCGTTTAGTTAATGTTTCGAGATAATGAAATAGAATACATAGAATATGTATTTTTATTTTTTCTATTTAAAAATAAATTTTATTTTAAAATATTTTTTATATATATATATGACAAAATACTTTTATATTCTTTATTTGTATCTCAATTCTGCGTTGAACACAAATAAAAATTAAATAAAAAATTATCATATATTTTTATTTTATTGTAAGTTAAGATGATTATTTAATATGATATTATAAACATAATAATCAAATAATTATAGTTTAAATTTTATTATTTTTATTTATTTGATAAAAATTAAGTATAAAGAAGTACGAATTTATATAAATTTCAAGATTAAAAATTTTTTATTTAAAAATAATATAAATTATATACAAAAACTTCAATTGATAGTATAAATTTTTATATTAAAATGATTAATATTTATTTATCGTAAAGCATGCGATTGAAAAATATTCTTGTAAAAATTTAATTTTTTTTCTTATTTTAAATTATTTTTTTAGGTTTTTTAGATGATTTTGATATTAAAAGTAAAATATAAAAAATTAAAAATATTATTTTAATTTAATTTAATTTAAAAAAAAATTTTTAAAAAAAAATTAGATAATAGGGTTTGTGCGGTCCATAGAAAAGATCATTCTCATGATGAAGCATGGCTATTCATGGGTATCATAGGAATACGTGCCGGCTCTCATCTCACATGCACCTTGCTATATATGTTGGGTAGAGAAATAGTAATGTTATAAAATAATGTGATGGGTTCTTCTTCCATTGAACCTCGGGTCCTGGTTAATTTCAAACCATCATCAAGATTTAGCAGAAGAAATTTATTTATTTAAGGGTTGTTCACTTGGAAAGAGCTGCTCTTCTTCACCTAAATTTGAAGAAAGAACATGCTATAAAATAAACGAAAACACAAGGACAAATTAAAAGCAATTAAATTTAAACTTGCGTTGATGATACTGGAGATTGAGCTCAAAATTCAGTAACAGATTTAGTTAATTCCTTCTTGATGCTCACATGAACTTAATGAGAAATAAAGTATTTATAAGACTCGATCGCTGCATGTGAATATGCCAAAAGAAATACAGGAATCACTCTCCAAGATAATTCAAGACTGAGTGTTAGGGCAAGAAGTTTTCATGTACGATACAGTCAGAGACCTGCATGTCATATCAAGCTTTAAAAAAAGAAAAAGAAAAAAAAAAGGATGCCACTAAATATTTATGAAATTAGTCTGTACAATATCCTTATTAATACCCTTATTAATAAACACCTACATTTATGTACAACCTGTCCTCTTTTTACCTAGTTGGTGATATTCCCTGCATCTCAAGTATATAGAATAGATGAGATATTACTAGAGTATGATAATGATTATTTTTTGTGAGAGATATAGTAATAATTTATGTGTAATAATGATTATTTTTTGTGAGAGATATAGTAATAATTTAAATATATTAAAATAATATTTTTTATTTTTATAAAAATATTTTTGATATCAACATTTTAAAACAATTTAAAAATATAAAATAAATAAAATAAAAATTTAAAATTTATTCAACATTCATTTAGAACGTAATACCAAACAATGATTATATACATGTAATGAGAGGTTGCTTTAGTATTGAACAAATAGGTGTACGATTAAATTCTATGGTAGCATATCCTCTTGGAAAGATAAATCCTCACTGTATATATTATATAATAAACTTGTAAATAAAATTATAATTTCTTATATCATATAGTAATATTTCTTGTGAGTGGCTGTTTAAAAAACATTAATGACATGCAATAAAATTTTATCTTTAGATCTTGCAAGGCTAAAAGACTGCTATGAAGATATCAATTAAAGTATTTTTAAACTTCGACAGCATTCTGAATCGTAAAACTTATCAGCTGTTTATATTCTTGAAAGCTTTGATGTTTTTTATAAAATCTCGTGTGTTTTCAAGAGAAATAACAAAAGATAGAATTCAATAAAGATGTTCTCGTGTTTTAATATTTCTCATTATAGTGTTTTAGGATACTTTGCATTGATACTCTCTATCTTTTTCTTTTTTTAAAAATATATAATTTTAATTATAAAAATGATGGTCAAGTGATAACAACTTAGAATCAAGGGGTTTGCTTCCTCCATAGTTTCAAGTTCGAGTTCTTAGTTGCTCATATAATGATAATTAACTTCAAGACTCGTGGGATTAATCATAGTACGTAAAAGAAAGGTAACCCGAATGCCCATATTAATTTATATATATAATTTCATTAAACACTATAACTTGATAGTATAAAAAATTTAAAGAGCCGACATTATATAATTTTACAGGAATTATCTAATAAAAAAAAGCCTAAATAAAGAAAACAAAGTAAATTTAATTTAAAAAACCAATACTATAATCTATAAAAGTTAACCATAACAATAAAATCCAGGAAAAACTTTCAAGAATTTCCTATTCATCTCTCTATTGAATCTAAATCTTTGAAGAGAAGCACTTTTAACAATTTGATAAACATATTGTGAATAATATATCGAAACCAAGCAATAAAATCATTAAATCTTCACACTTTTTGCTGAACCTTATAATCTTTTATATTAGTATTATTTTCTTTTACCATAAAATATCTATTTTCTTGTACCATATATCTATTTTCTTTTACGTAATGAAATATGAGACAAACATCTTCTACACATCATAGGCTTAGATTTCATAAAAATTTTGGCTTGTTAGAATTTCTCTTTCTTCTTCTTCTATTCAATATCAAAATTAAAAAAGAATCCGATTTCTTTTAATACAAGAAAATTCTCATAAGCTTATGGGTGCTTTTTTAAAATGTTAATTAACACATACACATGTACCTTGTTATAAAATAATTCAGATTGCGACAGCACCAAAATGATTATGAAAAAATATTAGTCTTTCGTCAGGGAGCTTGATAATTAAGCATTGCACTTGGTGATAGATAGATAGATAGCAAAGCAAATTTGTACATGAAGGGGTGCATTGCCTTCTTGTTGGTGAATCAATAAATATGATGCAGCTCATTCTCGGTTGTCCATCTTCTAATGACAGAGTGACGCATTATTGAGGAAATATTTTTTTTTTTCAATGGTAAGGATATTATACCTAAACTAAATATTTTTTTTCCAAGTGATTCTAAATATATTAATTAAAAAAAAGGAGAGATTTCACTGTAACTCTTCCAACAAAGCATTGTTTTTTATTTTATTTTCAATCAATGTTTTTTTTAATCAATTAGGGTTGACTTGATTTATTTTTTGTGTTATTTTTTAATTATTTTTTTATAAATTTTTAGTCTTGTGATTAAAATCACAAATTTAACAAGTTAACATGTGTTAAATTAAATTATTTTATATTTTTTTCTTTGAGTTTATCTTGATTTCATAATCCAAGTTAGGAGTTTGGCAGATTGATCTAGAGTTTTTTATGTTCTTTTCTTAATTGATTTCTTTTTATTTTTAATTTTATCTTTGAATATTGAGTTGAGTAGGAATTAAGAATTATAATTTGTTTTAATTTTTTATGGGCTTATTTCAATTTTATGATCCAATTCACGAGTTTAATAAGTTAATTTAAATTTTTTTTAGGTCTTTTTCTTAAAACAAAATGACATAAGATTTTTAAGGCAAAAACTATCATGTTTTTTTATTTATGTATGACATGTAATTAAGACAAACTGACCAAAATTGTTTTTGAATAAGTGTAGATTCTAAAAACTTTTATAAAAGAGGTTGAAATGGAGATGTTCTACACATTTTGTAATAGTTTTTTTCTTTCTTTCTTAGCTGCTTTTTTTTTCAACTTCTTTTGCCCATGATGTGCTTAGCTTTAGTTGAGAATAATTGGGCTGCTTAATCAATTAGTTTGTCAACCTTTCATAGTTAGTGTTGAGATTACAACATATAATTAACTTATACATATGATAAATAGAATTGTTGTAATATATACCCTATAAAGTAGTACTTTCTATAATACGCTCTCTCAAGCTAAGGATAGGGGTTCAACTTTAAACATGAACTAAAAATGATTAAAAGGAGTAGTGGAAAATAACTTGGGAAGAACATTTGCAAGTTGATTCTTAGAGGAAATGAAACAAATATGAATATTTTTCTTGGCAACCCTATCATGTAAAATATAATAATCAACCTCCACATGTTTAGTATGAACATGAAAAATAGGATTGATGAATAAATAAGTAGCATCCAAATTATCATAAGAAAACATAAACAAAAAAATATGATTAATTTGCATATCTGTCAATAAATATTGAAGTCATAGGATCTTAGAAGTATCATCAACTAAAGCCTTACACTTAATCTCAATCAAAGATCGAGCAATTATACATTGTTTGCCCGATTTTCATGAAATCAGAGTACAATTGAAATGGACATGATAATCACCCACTGACTTCCAATCATCAACACTATCAGCCTAATTAGCATCAGTAAATTAAATAACATAAAATAAATAAAGAGCTATGAGTGATATGTAAGCTAAAAGAAACTATATGGTTTAGATAATACAAAATATATTTAATGGCAGCCCAATGCATATATGTAGAAGCATGTATTAACCGACATATTTGTTCACAACAATAAAAATATCTAGTCTTATAAATATGAGATATTAAAAAACACCAATAATTTCATGAAATCATGTAGGATTAGAAAACATGCAATCAGATATTATAACAAGTTTTGATACAAAAATACAAGTATAGACTGGTTTGCAGGAAGACATATCTTTTAAGGGTAATATATCATGAATATATTTATCTTACTATAGCATGATATCTATATGAGTAGCGTGAAATAATTTGGAGGTCCTCAATCTCAGAGCTTGAAATGGTAAAGTAAGACTGAATTGCTTATAATAAAACAAAAGGTATTATCTATGTAAACAAAAGGTATTATCTATGTAAACAAAGAGATAAAATATATCAATTCTCATAGATAACATGAATAAAAAAACCTTTAAAATAAGATATTCAATAGATAAAAGATAATTACTTATGATGTATCCTATGGTAGATAAACTTGTTTTAATTCATATAAAGATTTATATAGTTGATATATACGAGAAGAAAGAATAGGATGAACAAAATATCGAGGTTACAACTCTTTGTGAAGTATCCCATTAATAAAAATATTATGTATATTAAGCTAATTAGTCTTCCAACCATTGACACCATAATGGTGAGAATCGAATGAGCAGTAGCACGTTTTACCACAAGAATAAAAATTTCAGAAAATACTTTCTTGCTGAATAAAATCTCAGGCAACTGACGGAGTTTGACAGCGCTAAATTATTCCATCTGCACGAAAAAAGATTTGATCAAATTTTAACGCTTCACGGACACAATTTTATTTATTTTTTGTTTTGTTAGATTGCCTAATGAAGACAGAAATAAGGTATAGAATGATTTATGATTAAAAAACCGTTACCACCGGTGTATCTTTTCTTAAAAAATGAAAAAGTTTGATTCTACCGAAACCTCGCTTGCTCCAAACATAAGAGAGATAAATTGGAATTAAGCTTACGTTTCACAATTATATAATATAAGCATTTGATTTTGTGATATCTACGCCAATTATATATCATTATTTATACAAGAAGGTATAAAGGTATAATTGTCTGTACTCAACAATGCTGGACATGGACATGCCACTGCTGGAACATTTTGTCCCTAAAGCTACAACCCTGTGAGGTTGTTCTAGTGGTATAAAGGTAGTAGTATTGTAGAAGGGAGGTGGGGGACCAAATTGTATCACGTATAGAAGAGATCAGAAGCCAGAATCTAGGCTGTATCTTGTGAAAGTTTGGCATTTCTGCTTCTCATCAGTCATCACCGAAAGGTCATTTAAGATCACATGTTTCTCTCTCTCTGCCTCTCTCTCTCACATTTATGTATACTACAAGTATTTCTAGCTAAAAAGCCATTGAAGCAACCATTTTACCTCATTTGGATGCAAGACTTTCGTGACACTCTCATTTTTTACTTGTATGGATTTTCTTCCTCTTGCTTTCACTTCGCAATAGGTCCCTTTTTTGGTTCAAGTAATTACCAAATTTTGCATGTCCCTGATAGCTGAACAAATTCATTGTGGAGGTTGAGTGCCAGCTAATTACATATAATCTTGAAGATAGTAATAATTCTAAAGTCTTAAACCCAATATATTCTGCCGAAATAGACACAGCAGTACTCCTCGTATGTAATGCATGATAGCCCCTACGCTTAAACCTTCCTAATGGGAACTCCATAATACGTTATTGGTTCTGGCTAGATATTCTTAGCTAGGGTTTAGTTCAAAGGCAAAATTATTTTGTTGTTTATCTATCCAGGAGTGTCGTGTCGTTATTTTGACTTCAATAATATTCGTCTCCACTTGAGGGTCTCTTTCTCTAAACAGTAATCTAGATAAATATGAAGCACATACTACTAGTTAATTAATATCTGATGCAGACCCATGAAAGGATCTCTAATAAATGGGTAGACTACTCTTCTCTTTCATATTTTCTTTCTTTGCTGTCGTGCGTTAGGCGCATCTCTTTCTAACCCTTAAACCAAATTCGATCCACATATACATATCCTGTGTAATTTGACTTTTTGCAATGAAGTACTTAATTAGCAGGACTTTTTGTTTGTTTTTTTCCTCTCAATCAAACATGCTGCTGGTCTCGCACAAATTACACAGAGTGTGAAATGCTTAATAAGGTTATTTCATGACATTTAATTCATTAATATATATAATAAGATTAATTACAATTTGCACAGAGATCCTAACTTCTCAGAATCCCAGCTGATAAAAGATTAAACCCTGAGAGATCACACTGCTATTTTTTTTCTTTGATTTTTCCTCCACTGGTTTAGCTGAAACTAAAATAAAGCAAAAGAAAAAGGGGGGGGGGGGGGNGAAAGAAGGTTCGAGAATGGGAGGGAAGGAACAATATCGTGCTCAGAATATTGGAGACAGTTCCATGATTTCTTCCACTTGAACAGTACCGTTTTCATCCAAGAGCCATTTCTCAAGAAATGACAAGGGGGGGGTGCTTTCATCAGATTTCTGCTTCCTCTCAGTCATTGTAATATTGTCCTTCTCATCATTTGTAGAGCTCTTGAAATCCTTTGTACTAGTAACAGCAGTAGCAGAATCACAAGAGGATTTGTCCCATGCAACATTATTCAAGTTCTCAAGTGATAAAATGGACTCAAACTCTTCATGAGAGATTAGATCACCACTTTCTTCCTCGGGTTTTGGCCTATAAGATTGAAGAGAATTTGTAGCCACTGAATTGCCAAAGCTATGATCATTGTTTTCCAGGCTGTTTTTGTTTTTCTCCCAATTTTCATTGAGAAGATCGGTGCCGTTTGGCTTTGGAGATGATCTCATCCAACCTTCAAGAAGGCGCGAAATGTTTTCGGTACTTGATGCATATGTGGAGACCTGATTAGGCCTGTTGAGGACTGAGGAATCGGTGGTGAAATCTTCCAAGCAGTTTCTCTCATTGAAACTTTTCGACATAAACTGACCACTTGCTGAGCCTTGTGCCATAGGATCCAAAGCTGATTGGAACTTCTTTAGTTTCTTCTTCAGGTGAGTGTTCCAGTAGTTCTTTATATCATTATCTGTTCTCTGGGGAAGATATGAAGCTATGGCTGCCCATCTGTCGTCCAAATAAATCAAGAACAACAAAAAGGGCACAGATTAATTCATGACATGTAATTATGTCAGCAAAAATACTAACCATATAATTCGATTTACCAAATGAAAAACACACAAATTTAAACATAAAATTGAGGTTTTTGAGGATTACTTGTTACCCAATAAAGCTTGCAAGTGAATTATCATCCCTTCTTCATGTGGTGTAAAGTTGCCTCGCTTAATTCCTGGTCTGAGGTAATTAGTCCATCTAAGCCTGCAACTTTTGCTGCACCTTAACAAACCTTTGCAAGCAACAAGATATATTGATCCATTAGTGTATTCCATAATTCAATGTTTATTTACGTACTGATCATCCAAAAATCAAAACCCAATTTCTTGATAAACAATGGAAATGTAAGTCCCATGCCAAGATTTCAAAACTGGTCATTGGGATTCATTTCATAAATGATGAGGAGCAATCAGATGGATCTAAGTTGTGGAACTTACCAGTGTTGGTAGGAACTGATCTCCAATTTCCTGGACCATGTTCTTGAATATAAGAGACTAGGATGATGTCCTCCTCAGGTGTCCATGGACCTTTCTTGATCCCAACTTTGTCACAGCAAGGAGGTCTTCCCATGGCTTAGGACCTTCACCCAAAATTTCCTCTCCCTTCTATTTTGCTAGCTAACCACTCTCCCTGTTGTCTAGGCTAAAGCTTCTCTCTATAGGGGCCTGTCAAATAGTGTAATCTATCACCATGTGAAAGTATATATATATACATGGACTTCTATTAGTTTTTACACCACACTTCATCTACCATGCTGACTCACCCTGCCTTTTTATTAAATTTCACTCCTTAGTCAATCTAGAAAGAGAAGCAAATGTCAGAAGGGAAGTGAATGTCTCTCCTGTGGCTTTTCCTAGCTGGCTGATCACGTGCCACTGCAGCTCTTTTCACCCAAAGGTGGGAAACTGCTCAGCCCTCCAGTCTTTATTTCTCTTCTATCCTGCACCTCTCACTTCGGGTAAAGTACAATACTTACTTTGTATTTCATTATTATGGATCAGTGACTTCCATATGTCGCTGGGTACTTCGCGGCAAATCAAGTTTGTAAGTTTCTGTGCTTTTTTTTTAAATTATTATTTTTATCATTGTAAATTATTTTAATATATTAATATTAAAAATAATTTTTTAAAAAAAAACTCTACCACACTATTAATCGGATTTCTAGATTAAAAAAAATTAAAAACTAACTAAGAAGTTGTGATATAGTCAAGACTATACCGTGAAAAAAAATCATTTAAAAGCTTCAATTTAACTATTACAAGATTAAACAAGAATAAAAGTAAAAAAAAACTCAAATATACATATAATAAGCTTATTCAAAATATTTAAACTAAGATAAATTTCATAAAAACAACATTAGCAAATCATATATATTTCATAAAAATAGGATCTTAGTCAATCTAATTCATATATAAAATGGACCTAATTCCTCCATTCCAGCTAATTAATTTTAGTAGTTTGAGTTTTATTTTTTTAATATATAATTTATTTTAATGATCATAATTTTTAATTTAATTATTGAATCGAATTAAAATTTCATTAGAAATTTTCCAAGGTCTTATTTTATATTAAATTAATATTTCAGGTCAATTAAATATCTAAAAGGTCTTGTGATAAAATACAGAAGCTATCAAAATTTATATTAATTAATTTCATGGTTGATTTAGGATTTTTTTTATAATTTTTTTATTTATTTTTAACATTATTAATGATATTTTATCTAGTATAGATAGGGTTATTTAGCATGTATTTAAAAAAAATTAGAGGAACAAACTTTATTTTTAACAATTATTATTGTGTGTGAGAAGTTTTGCTTATATTTTTTTTCTTCATTAAATTACTCTAACTTATCGAAGAACTAACCAGATTTTATGACGTATTCTATATTTCTTATCTGCATCTCTTTATAGATGTTAAGTGGGGGTTAATTATTTATAGTCTTGGTGTTTCAATGCAGGTTATCATTATATAAAGTTTAATTTTAAACTTGATCTTAACTTTCTTTATATTTATAGGGTCCACATCAAGTCACTTTATAGTTTAAGGCACATAGAAACTAGAACTGATTTTTGTAGATTCTTAGGTAAATGGTTGATTACATTAAAAGAAAGACTCATCACCCTATAATATTATACTCAAGGTAAGCTACCTCTATATTCTAAAACTCATGATGGTATACCTATTGGGCCTTTCTAATTATATGATTAAATTAACATGTTCTTGAAATTAAAGACCTTGGATATTGATTTGGTATTGAGTTTGGGTGCAAATCTTGATCTTTATTTTTAAAATATGAATGTTGAATTTAAGAAGATGGCAAAAATTAAATTAGGTTTATTGAACTTATTTTCATGATTATGTCCCAAATTAGGCTTCTAGGCAACCACTCACTGTCAATCAACCTTGTAGGGTCATGTTAACCTGGTCCAAATTAACTAACGAGATGGTACATCCTAAAAAAAAATCTTACCTTCTATTCTCATCAAAATAAAATAAATAAATAATAACTAGATATAAAATAAAAGGACATGTTACATATTTTTTGTCTTTAAAAAAAATATTATGACTTGGGTGATAGGATAATGAGTTACTATCTTGTAGAAAGAAATGAGTAAAAATGTTATTACCAAAACACCAATCAATTAACATATTCAAACTTATTTTTATAAAATCATTTTTATTCATTTTTTATTAAAAAATCTAAAGATAAAAATAAACAAACACAAAGGAATACAAAATCAAAAAAAATATAAGAAAATATTCTACCATTAAAAAATATAAATAAAACAAACTCCATGTAAAATCTCACCCTTCATATATAAAAGGTTTTTTAAAAAAAAACCCATTAAATCTGACACAACACATTCATTATTTACATATGAAAATTGATAAAAATAGACTCGATTCTCTCGACCAATCCATCATCACTTCGTTTATAAATCAAATCTCAATCAACTCTTCACACTAGAATAATCTTAATTAATCCATGCTACTTAAAACTATATAAAAAAAATTAAGGCATCACATATAAGTCTAATTCATCATATCATAATAAATTCAACCTATAATGATATATCACGTGAAACCTAATATGCTATACCAAAATACCAACAAAAATAAAATAATTTAATCAAACATGTCACATACAAAAAAATAAGAAACATCCAATATGAATTAAGCTCTTCTATCCAAAATTCAAACATATATATAAACAATACACAACCTATATATAAATCTAACCAATCATCATAAGAAAATTGTTTTCAATAAAACATAACTTAAAAATAATTATCAGTGGCTAGAATCTACTAGAGATTACCTAGATAATGACAACATGTGGCATTCACTCCTGAACAAATACAAATTAGGCAATGATAAACATAAGTTGTGCGTGCCCATCAGATGCTGCCTCCCACCTTTATAAAAATAAGAAATGATTGGCTTTTTAGGTGGCAATTAAGGTTGAGATGATTGAATCATTTTTTTATTTGATTTTATATTCATTTTTCTTGGTTTATAGATGATATTTCAAGTTGAAATTGGTGGAAAAGAGGGATTATTTTAATTTGGTTATGGTTGAGATTTGAGTTGCTATTTTGGTTGGTTTTAGGTGAAAGCTGATATTGGTTTATGAGGAGACCAAGCTGCTCTTGATAGTATTTGTTGTTATCCGAACTAAAAAGGATGGGATGAGGTTGTGAGTAAGGCTATTGAGTTTTTAAATGATAGAGAGTATGACTTTAAAGGCTATTTTATTAATCACAATAATGGAAAGATTGGATAATGTTGAGGATTACTACCAAAATTTAACATTTTACTCACAGAATATTTTGTCAGTAGTTAGACAATGATTTTATCGACATGATTGTTTTACCAATAGGCTCATAAATGGTTACTATTTATCACAAAAAAATTTCTCGGTGCTTATAAATAGGAGCACATGTAACATTTATATGTGATTTTAACTTCATATATAATTGCTAAAGTTCGATCATCTCAGCACTAAGTCATTTTATTTCAACAGCAAGATGGGATGTTAGAAATTCAACTAGTTTATTTAAATTCACCTAAAGCTCTGGAGTTTGAGTACTTAAAAATGATTACAAGCATCCATGAATTAAAACACTTCGGGCAATCTGTAAGTCTTTGATTGTAGTGTTTGAGATACTATAAACTCGTTTTATAATAGGTCCATTGCTAAGCATAGTTTCAAATCATGTTTTAGACAGGTTGAAAGATCGCCCTTATATCTCTTCTAAAAGTAGGTGTTATGCGTTTCCTAAAGAACATAAAAAAATCAGCAAATTCATAAAAATAATAACTTAAGAAAATAATTTGTTGAAATAAAACATACCATGAAGCACTGAGTTCAACTATCCATAAGTTGTTGCACCTCTTTCTGACGAACATCATTTCACATGTGCGTTTCTAATAAAAGCTCCATCAGGCTTGGTTCATGTCAATGAACTATAGCCTGAAAGAAAAAATTATTTTTAGTTAAACGTATTCATATAAAACAATAATTTTAAAAAATTGATGTAATGAAAAAATAATCTTATTATTTCTTTTGCATGTGAAACAAACAAAATAAATCCATTAGTGTGCATGGTAATGAATCGTGAATTTGCATTGGTTCTATGCATGAAGTTGTTACTATAGCATGAAATGCTCGAACATTACTTGTTGAATATATTCTACCCATATAGCCTCTAAGATATATGAAGATATGAAATCCTTCCAAAGCATCATGTCTTTCTAGCTTGGAAGCTCTTTTTATTTAGCATATTTTTTAGCTTTTTTGCCAAGTCTTGTACAACAAATCATACAACGTATATAGTAAAAATGAATTATGAGTTAATAAATGAAAAATAAAATTTTAATACTTGGATAAAAAATATTTATTTTGATTTTAATCTTAACTAGTTATAGCATGATTCTATCAAACCCTCCCACCAATAGAGTTATTAGCTCTATCCTCATAAAAAGAAATTGTTGGAGTTTAGATTTGCAAAAGAATTAGTTCATTGATATTAATTATTTAAGTTAATATTAACCCTGAACTTTCTGAACCATGCATCAACTATAAGATTCTAATATTGAAAACCAGACTCCATTCAATGATTTAGTCATCGATGTTATCGTTCGGGCAGCCTCAATAACTGCAGGTTGCATTAAAACCAGGAAACTTCTACTTACTAGATTGAAAATCAAACACAATATCATCATACTACGATACCACATCATACAATTCTTCACCCAACAGTAGCAGCAATGCAACATCCCTTTCAAGTCTATGAATAAAAAAGTCATTTATGTTTTTTTGTACTTGTGATCAATTGGCAAGAATCACTAGTGGAAATATATATATATATATATATATAAAACCTCTTTACCATCATTTTCTAACGTGAAGGCCTTATTATTTTCCATACACTATAGACATACTAATTTTTCATATATGCTTTAACCAAAAATCATTTCATACATAAAAAACCATTAATAATCTGCATTAAAGTTGCCTTCATCTAAAATTTTATTTTCTAAAGACAATATAATTCAAAGTGTTGGATGGCCACAACTGCTTCAAGTTATCAATTAATGATCAAAGAAAAAAAAGCTATATTCTAACTTAAACTAATAGGATCAAATATAAGTATAGATAGAAATATGAACTTCAACCTCATAGATATATTTGGTAGTAAGTTGTAAATTATGAGTATCACTAGCCAACAAGTATAAGAAGTAAAAAATGACTCTAATAGATTGATGTGGATTCCTTGATTCTATTAAAAATCGAGGATGCACCTTATTAAAATATTTTCAATCTTTACCATCGCATAGGTGTACCATGACTCCATCCATTACATCATGTGAATGATGTCATGTCATGTGTTCAGTAGTTTTTAAAGACATGAATAACCTATACAATTTATGAGTAATTAAGAAGTATGTAAGTTTTTTATGAGTGACAAAAGTTCTTTCCTTGCCAATTCTATGTTTATAACAATCATGCCAAGATGTTCTACACTCAGTCAACTTTGTATTTTCAAGGAACTACAACATACAAAAATTTAAACACATATTAATTTTCTGGTATCCTAGGTCAAGTGTTTCATAATGGATTTAGTAGCTAAAAAGTTCTTTTTTAGCTTCCTTTTAGGTAAAATGCTTCTCATCCATTCAAAAATTCTATCATAATCAGCCTGACTCAACCCATGATCAAACTTGATAGTAAACATATATGCAACAACCGATAATTTATTGTGATTTAGGCACCTATCCCATAATAATTTGTTAGAGTCTTTCAAAAGATCAAAAACCTAGTCGTGTATACATTTGGTTCCTCATCTATGATTAAATATTCACTTGAATAACCCTGATTCATTTTCATTGTATCCATAACTATATTCTTATAAGAATTATTATTGTTATTTACAACCCATACATGTTGCTAGAACTAAAGGTTAACTCAATCATCCTTTCAACTATGATCTTGTAACAAATATATGGTTTTTTGTATGCAAACTAACATGGATATTTCTTTATGAATCTTTTCTGTAGAAGATGTATTGTTATAACATCTAGATTGAGAAACTTTTTATTTTTACATCTCTTATATGGACATCTAATATTGCCTCCACTAATAATTTTTTAAATTAGATAGTGTACAATTAATAAAATCATCAACTCCATTGTAATATTCATCTTATGCAACCCTTTAAGTGAATCTTAATACATCCATGATCAATCACACATTACTTATATTAAACCTATATAAAATATTAATGACAATATGTATTAATTAATTATGTACACTAAATAAATTACCTAATAATGGTTTAAATCAAAATTATTCAATTTATTTTAATAGTACTTTTAAATCATTATCAATTATTTACATAAATTTAAATTCTTATACATTTACCAAAATTTTCAAGTTAACAATAAAATTGATAAAATATAAAATAAATTCATTAAATAGTCATTATTTGCTTCATTATAAGACATCTAAGTCACTGGTTCAAAATAAATTTCATAAAATTACAAACAAATTTAATTTTTAAAAATCTCAAATAAAACTTAACATAAACAAATCATACATTTATACAACAAAGTTCTATGAAAAAAAGGTATAAAATAAGTAAACTACATATACTACAAAAATATTTTAAAATGGAGTTAAAAAAACAGTAGTCATGCTTAACTAGAAAAATTCTAAAAAAATATTGGATCAAGAAAGGAATGCTGATAAACTAAGTGTTAAGATGGTCAAATTTGTGTGCGAGGTTAATTTGTGATAAAATAAAGGGTCTTATTATTTGTTCCATAGCTTATAGAAACGGACAAACAAGAAGAAAAAAAGGGGGGTCACTCACCATAAAGTAAATTAAATAATACATATGGATTTACATAAAGATTTCACAAATGAGTTCAATTCATCAATAATTTTCTATTTATAAATGACATATCATTAAACTTTTGGCTTTTTTTACTCATTTTTTTCCCACTATAATTCCCTTAATATATGCTAAAAGAATATTTTTATTGATATTTGTTGATAGATACATGAGAGATTACTTTGTCAAAAAAGTTCATTGCAATTTTGTTTATATTTGCTAATTTTTTAATAGTTAATAAGAAAGATAGTGATGGCTTAGTTTGGCCTAGGAGGTTTTTCAAATGACAATGAGAAAAGAAAAATAGTCTAGAAGATTAGAAGAGTTAGTAAAACATAGGGAGATGGATAATGCCTAGTCTAAATTGATTCATCTTTACAAAAAAGGGATAAAGTTATGTTGGATAGTGTGGCATTGTGTATAATGTTGGTTGAGAGAAAGAAAGGTTATGACAATGGCTATAACTAATTTATCTTGAGAAAAAAGGTTGAATTGTATGTATGGAAAGGATTTTACTATCAAGTTTTGAGTGATAGAGAGAGAAGGGTTAAAATTTAAGGCTAATTTAAATTGATTAGTGGGTCGATTAAGTTTGTTAGTAGCTTTTTCAATTCTATATATTTCTCTCTAGGGCCTATCCTTATGTTATGTACACTAGGGTTTGTATTTATAATATAAGTCATATGACATTCAAAATTCCATACAAAAATAAACTCATTTATTTTGATTAAAATTTGATTAAAATCTAAAATTAAAATGAAAAAGGATTAACTAAATGTATCTTGATAATTTATTAAAACTGAATATTAGGGGACATAAATATTCACTATAGTCTTTAATTCTTCTATGTGTTATCAAATTACACCTTCAATTAACATTAGTCCTTAATCTTTTAATTTCTAATGTTAACCCTTCTAAAAATTAAATCAAAATCAAATGTGGTCAAAATTAGATTATGATAATTATCTTCTTTTTATAATATTTACAATGTAAAGACATTTGAATTGTTTTTGCTTTGTATAGTAAGTTTGTAAATAAAAATAACATAAAAAAATGATTTTATTTTTTGAAAGAGAGGGAAAGGAATAGTTAAAAAAGGATTGGCTTTAAAATGTTTAAAAATGATCAACTAGGTTTTTAAAAGATGATCGAGAAGAGATCTTTAAAAAATAATTGATTGGAATCTTTTTAAGAAATGATTGATTGGAAAATCTAAAATGATTGATAAAGGATCTATAAGAATTACTAACTAAGGATATTTAGAAATGATTAATCGGGGATATTTTAAAAATTGATTGATTAGGACCTTAAGTAAGTTAGCTTGAGACAACTAATCTTATCATGAATGGTTAATTTGAAAGGTGATTTGCCTTATCATGAATGGTCCATTTAATAACTGATTAACCTTAATTGAAAAATCTAAAATGAGTCAACTTAAGACCTATGTAAAAAGAAAGGATCAACTTTGAATCCACATAAAAGAAAATAAAAAGATAACCTTAGGATTCATACAAGTGACATGATAAACTTTGGATCTATTAGATAAAAATAAAATGATCAACTTGAAATTTATTTAAATAAAGGGATCAACTTAAGATCCATAAAAAAAAATGATTAACTTGGGAACCATACAAATGGCATGATCAACTTGGGATTTGTCAAATAGAAATGAGAAGATTAACTTGGACCAATGTAAATGAAGGGATCAAGTGACATGATGAACTTCAAATCTACTATATAAGAATGAAAGGGCCAATTTGGGATTTGGGTAAATAGAAAGAGCAACTTGGTGTTTAAAAAAATGAAAATGAATGGATCAAATTGGATCATTTAAAAATAAAAGGATGACCTTAGAATCTATGTAAATAAATGGATCAAATGACATGATCAACTTCAAATCTATTAGATAAAAATAAAAGAATTAACTTGGGATCCATATAAATAAATGGATCAACTTGGGATCCACACAAATAAAATAAAATGATTTATATGGGATTACATGAAAATAAAAGGATCAACTTAAGATCTATATAAATAAAGGATAAAAGTACTACCTTGGTTATAAAGTTTAATTTGACTTACCTAGCTTCATGATTTAGTGATAAACCTCCTGATTTGCATGGTTTGAAACTTAATAGTAAGGTTGACTTTCTTGATTTATATGGCTTAGATCTCTCTCTTTCTTTCTTTTTCTTGATTGTTAGGCTTAGAACTTTTTTACCATAAGCTTGAATTCAAGAAATCTTACAAGATCTTTACTATACTTTAATTCATTAGAGCCTTAGTGAACTTCACTAAGGATTTCACTAGTAAAACTTTTGTAAAACATTACACAATGCTAATCATAATAGATTAGATGATATAAACGTATATTTCCTTAGTAAAACATATAGGTTTCCTCTCTCTTTTACTCAAATTTCCCTTCTTAGATGATGAAAACCCACTATTTCTATTCTGGTCTTTTTTTTATCATTTAACTCATCATCCCATTTGAGTTCACTCATGTAGATCATTTATCTGAGTGATTATATATTGTGTAGCTTAAATCTTGTACAATACATATTTCCATCTTATTTTCACTAAAAAAAAGTATTGTTCTCTTGATTATTTTTTGAAAAGTGATAAATTATCATTTAACTCATCATCCCATTATATTATTGCTCCCTAATTGGATTATGGCCTCTAAGATATTTTTTTGCCTACTTTTAAAGAAGTTTAATAAATCATCTCTTAACATGAATTATTTTAATTAATCATGTTCTTTTTAAACTCTTAGCAATATTTAAAAGGCACACATATGCATCAATTCTATTATTGAGTATTTATTTTTATCATTTACAACTTATGATCATCATCAAATTATTGTTATGGCATTGGATTTCTTGTATTTATCTAGATGTGTTCATCTTTTAAATAGCCATAAAAAGGCATGTCGATATCATTGTCATTATCCGATATTTCTTCTATCACTCATGGTTTATGATGGGGGTTTTATGCTATCATCGTTACAAAAGACTCACATGCTTTATCATCATTTTTTTTTTCAAACCAAAACATTATCAATAGATTTAGTCATGTTCATTTACCCAATATATATACTTTCACATCATTCTTACTGAGAATTTTGTGAATTCGATTAATGAATGTTTGTTGTTTGAAATTATCTTTTTTACCTCGAGATCAAACCGTAGATTTTCAAGGATCATATCCACTCAAGCCTAATTATTGAATTGAAACTCTAGAGATGTAAATTTAAAAGTTTTTTTTTATGAAGATTAGACTTATTTGGTTGATGACCCAAAACACATCATTCAATAATAGGATATAATTTTACAGGTATTCATTTTTCACAATTGATGAGTTACATGTTAAAGGTTAGCTAGCTCAAAATTATACCATACATGATTCAAATATATTTCCGTATAAATAGGGGCTTTTTAGAAAGAAAATATTCAATTTTAAAATTGAGTTATTAACTTTCAAAAAAGAGCATTATGTTTTATGTTATGTTGAGCAAGTCCATTTATCACATGATTCCATATCATAAATAATATGGTGCATATACAAGTTATTTTTTTCTTTTCTTTTTTTAAAGGCTGACACCATCCTACACAAACAAATTATTATCATTTTTAATATCATAAAAGACTTTTCAAGACATGTAATGTAGGGTACAAAAGAAAATATTGAATTTTAAAATGAGTTAATAAATTTTAAAAAGAGAGCATTTTTCTTTATGTTATGTTTAGCATGTCCATTTATTGCATGATTCCATATCATAAATAATATGGTGCATAAACAAGATCACGTATCATGCACTGAGATCTCTTGCTACTTTGACTTTGCCATTTTAATTATTGATCTCATTTCAATCTTTATTCTTCCAATCATATCATGTGTTTTGTCAATGATACTTTTTCTTCAAGTTTGGACTTTGCACTATTAAGAGGGACACATTAGAGACTATTTTCTTTCTTATTTTTATCATCATTTTTTTTCTTTTTTTTCATCTAATCATTTTGATTTTTCACTTGATTATTTGTTGGCTCTCTTTTGTAACATTTTAATCCCTTTCAAATCCCTTATCTCTTTCTATTTAAAGAATGTCATTAATTATTTAAAAACTTTCAAAACATGCCCTAGTGTGAGGGGTAATCCTAGTCTAGGTTATCATCCAAGAAAACTTTAAAGCCTGAAGAGGAAATCAAAGGATATGTTTTTATTTATGAAAGATAAGTCAAAGATGTCCTTTATTCATATCAAGCTCAAATTGGCCTCCACAACCAAATCCTAGCCTTTTACAACAAATATGAAAAACCTTAAGGTCGATCATAAAGAAAGGGTCATAACAACTAGTTTTTTAATGTATCTTTGAAAACTTTAAAAATTCCTAAAAATGCATTTTTAATAAAAGATCATTAAAAACAATTCTTGATTTTTCAACTTGTTTACTCATCTCATAAATGTTGAAGAATTTTTAAAATAAAAGATCATTAAAAACATTAACAAAAAAATATTGATAGGCATGGTGATAATTGAGGAAAGGGTGATGACTATCATTGAATTTTTCCAACCCCTTCTATGAGCAATTTAAAATGATTGAATATTAAAGAATAATGAATAAAAAAAAAGGAAATATAAGGTAGGATTTTTAAGGAGTATAAAAAGATAAAGAAAAAAAAGAGAGAAAGAAAATAAACCTTAGCCACCACAGGAGAAAGAAAATATAGAGACTTTTATAAAAGAAAAAATGTGAGAAAAAACAATATTTGGGAGGGAAAATTAAAAAAAAAACATGTAGTTAGGAGAAAGAAAGAGAAGAAGGGAGAAAACAAAATGTGCAAGGATTGATTTTAAAAGTTTAGAGTGAAAGAGAAAGAAAAAATAAATGAAAAAAATTCATAAATGGAAAACATGACAATGTCTCCCTCTCTCCCCATTCACTTTTTAACAGAAAAAAAAAAAACTCATCTCTCCTACCAAACCTAAGCCCTTATCATCCCTCTCACCTTGTTGGATTTTGATCAAAAAACAAAGGCTTTTTAGTAGCGATGCTAGCTTGTCATTTTCTGCTTTCTCTCGTTATGTCATCACCATAAACCTATAACATGAATCCATTAAAATAAACTATGACAACCCTTTCTTCATTGCTCAGCAAAAAGTCAAACTCCCTGTCATTAGCCAACCACTACATTTACAACCACTCTTCACATGCTAGTAGAGAATAAAAAAGGAGAGAAAAGCCACATTATTAGAGAATAAACAACATAGTTAAACTTATTTTCTTGTTAATCTCTTATCTCGAGTGGCAATAGACAACATTACTAGTATAGAAAAGAAGAAAAAGATTTCATTCATGTGGCGAGCCAACCCATGCATCTCTTAACCTTATCGATACATATAAAGACGTGCCACAAGTTGTTGCCATCTACCTACACATATAGCTAATGCTCCACCACTGCAAAGTATAGTTCCATTAGCTTTTGATATTGCCTAACCATATCTAGATATCTTTAATCAATCCTAATCACTCCTTAACGTTAATTTTAATACCTAAATAATTTTTTGGATAATTTTTTGCATGATTTTGAACATTGTGATAAATTATTATTAGTTGCGAGATGAAATATTATTTATTGTTTGTGATTATTTTGAGATTGGATTGCATGTTATTACAAATTATTATGATTATTTAAAGTGTTGGGATCCACAATGTGGTGTAACAACCTCATGGGTATGACTTTAAAAAGGGATTTATTTTCATAGTTGAATAAGGATCAAAATCAATACCCTGTGATGTGGGGTTAAGAAAATTGAACTACTTTTGGTTGATCTAAGATGTAATGGTTCGGTTTCAGTGCAAAAATTTTTGTGATGATTTGGATTTGTTTTGTTGCATGAATAGTTATTTTTTAGATTTTCTCATATGATTATTGGACATTATCATAGTGTTTGATTAGTGAGAAAAAAATTGCTTAATAACCCACATCATTGTATTCAAAATATTTCAAAAAATATATTTATATAACATATTGATTTGTTAACAATCCTACATATGGAAAATGCATAATTATTGGGCATTGTTATACAATGTGATTAATCGATAATAATATCATTAAATGTGTTATAATATTTTTAAACTAATTACCTATTGTAGATGCACCGTCATTTGGTAGTGATATACGGTGAAATTAGTTAACAATAAAATCACTTAATATGTTATAATATTTTAAAACTCTTTATCTATAGTAGAGATACCGTTATTGAAAAATGTCACAAGGTAAAATTAGTCATTAATAAAAACATTTATTGCTTTTTTTTAATTCTTTTCCTTAAAATTTTGTGATGTTCTTCAATCCTACCTATGACAAATGTATCATCACCCAGTAGTGGTATAGGATATGATTAGAAAGCATTTTCAAGATATCAGTTGATATTATCTATGACAAATGTACCATCACTCGGCAATATCATTGGGTGTGATTAGAAAATATTTCTACGATATTGTTTTTTATTTTTTTTCTTGGGATTTTTTTAAAATAAAAAAAATATAATATTGAAGTTTGTTTTCATCTTCTTGTAAATTTAGACTTTGAGTTCAATTGGTGACAATATTGTTCTTTTTTTTAATTTATAAAAGTAAATGTTTGTAAGAACATCAATGTTAAGTTTTGATTAAGTGCAAATATTCATTTTTTCATTTAAGTTTTTTTAATATTCATGTTATTATATGTGGATTTATTGTTTTTGGGATTCCTTTCTTTGAGGTTATGACCAAATTTGGGGTAGATCGGTGTGATCTTATATAGATCTATTAAGTGTAAATGGTGGTTTTTAAGTTATTTCAATATAATCTTAAATAGACTTATACCTATTATTTTTTCACCATCTTTTTAGGTCTAGCACCTATATTTCTAAAGCAAGAATTAAGCCTTATTACCATGTCTAGGTCCCAATTGACTACCTTACTTATAAAAGTATTTTATCTTTAATAATATCACACATTCTAATTTAGGCAAACTTTTGCATGTAAGCACATTAAACACCTTTATCATTAAAAACAAAACATAATGTTGTTTACTTTAGGTAGGATGTATATGGTGATAATTATCTTTTTTATTACATAATCAGTTTCTTACCTAAAACATCTAACTAGTAATAGTTTCTAGTTACCATAAAACTTGACAGCGACCCTTTTTTCTATATTTGCACATTATTTTCATGTCATCAATTATCTAATTATGTTTGGACACATATTTAATATTCAATTATTTTTAGCATAATGTTTTGCTTTTGAGGTTTTGTTAGAATAACAAGGATCTTATAGCTCAAATAAAGATAAGGTCAAGGTATACTTAGATATTATGGATTTTAGGACTTTAAATGAGGATGTCTCTAAGTTTCAAAAACACAAAGTTACCCCTTAGCACCATGACATAGTTTGGAGTTTAAGCACTTTTTAGGTAGATTTGTCATTATATTTATCTAATCATGGATGAAAATAAATTGTCAAATGTAACTTTTATAAAAACATATCTTAATCTCTAAACAAGAATACTAAAGTTTAATAGTGTATGTGCATTTTATTAGCGCTTTAATCTCTCAAGACTTTCTTTATATTCTCCAATACATCTTTGAATTTTCTATTATGAGCAATTTCTTTCTTTGGTTCATAAATATCTCTGCTCATAGGTTGATCACTAATAAAGACCTTAACAATTGTTACAACTTAATTTTTTACCTTTTGTTTTTGTATATTTTAGGAAGAAATATAAAAAATATACATGTCTTTTTAGTAAATTTAGTCATTTCATTATTTTTATGTGTTAAAAATAAACAAAAAGATGATTCCACGAGGGACTATTAAGGTTGAGCCTAATTACTTGAGTTAATCCTCTCCAAATTTATTCCTTTTATTTCCATGTTATTTGCTAATGAATTTTGTTTTTTTGTCAATATTTTTATTGCAATTTATTTTTAGCATTGTTCATTTTATTTGTGTTATTTAATTGTTGTGTTCACATATATATTTTTTATGAGTGTCCAAACACTTCACAAAAAGCTAACAAAACCTATAAACCCGAGCTTGTCCTGATTTATGATTAGATAGGGAGATTCGATGACAAGTGTCGCCTATGTCTATTGATGCTTATTAGAACTCGCCCTCAGATTATAACTCATCCTATATATCAGGAATCATGGAATTTTTTTCATAATCATAATGCATAAGGTTAAGAGGTTGGGTTTTTCTAGTGGTAATTTGTTAGATCTTTTCTTTTAAGATAGACCCTGATAAGACATGAATAATGATATGCCTTGACATATATATTCATTTTTTTATTATGTTCTCATTTTATCTTAACTAATTCTTATAAGAAGTGAGAGATAGGGAAACACGTTACCATAAAGGATATGAGGACTAGGTCAGAGTAAATCTAAAACATTAAGGACTAGTTAATAAAGTTTGAATCATACTTACTAGAATAAGTGAAACTAGGTAAAACATTCTCTTACATTTGTTAGTTTTTAAACCATCGAGAAAAGTTATATTTACATACCCATATTGATTTTAAAAACAATATAGGGATAGAGCTTAACTAGCCAAGACTAGAACGTAATGTTCTAGTTTTTAGGCCATGATAAAGTTTTGAGATCCAGAATATAGGTGTTTTATTTTTTATACAGTTGATATGACTCTCATTCTTGAGGAGTATGACTTTTTATTAAGCTATTTAAAGTTAAATAAAGTGTATTTCTACACACCAATAGAGCGGGCCCTATGTAACTATATATGGATCACTAAGATTAATAAAAAATAAAAATAGGCAAAAGCACAAGCAATTAACAAGGAAATAGTTGATGGTGGTATTGGAGTTTTAGTTGAGACTTTATCTTTATTAAACCATTACCAAAAAGCTGGAAGAAGGCATTTGAGATATTGTTTACAATTGCTCTTTTTATGGACCATTAATCATTTAATGAAAAGAAAGATCCCTGGGTTTTTTTTAACTCTATGACACCTGTACTTAAAGGTTAAAAAACTTGTATAATGACACGATCAAACACTTGATGTCTTATTCTAAGTGCAAGAGTGTCAAAGTAATAAATAACCCGGTCAGATCGATATCGAACCATAAGGAGGTTAACTATATAAATTATAAATAAAAAAACAGCAACAACAATAACAATAATAATAATAATAATAACAACAACAATGATGGTGACGGTGAAGATAAGTTAAAGAGGACTTTGAGATGTAAGATTAATGCGAAGATTATACAATGATAAAAACAAATGTCAAGGTTAGAGTATACACTAATAGTATTAGAGATAAGTAAGGTATAAACTCTTTATTAATTATCAACATGATCATATTAATCATCTTATTTATATAACACCCTACTTATAAATTTTATCAAGTATTCATGATGCTAACTTATGTTGACAACAAATCAAGTTCGTCTCATAATAACGATGCCGGCCAAATACTATGAAGGATCAAGTATTTGATGTACCAATTGTTATACAACACAAATCTAGATTAAGCATTTAACAAGTAAGGTATTAAGAATTAATAAGATAAAAATGATAACACATGTTAATAGTAATTTGTTTATGATATAAACATTGAAGTGCATATTGAGTTTATATTTACTTATCCTAACACCATTAGTGAAACCTTTTCACCTTAACATAATTAACTTAGCTAGACATTATAAAGGAGAAAAACTTAAAGAAACAATATAAGAACATAAACATTATATAAGTTAACTAAGTATAGTAAAGGAAATGAAAAGCATGAACAAGAGATTAATAAAAGCAAAACTTAAGCATTACAAAAATATAAAAAGAAAGAGCAAGAATATGATCTTGATATGAAAAACAAGATGCCCAAATGAATGGCAAATGCCTCCTTTTATAGGCTAAAATTTGAAACTATTCATATGGTAATTGATTATTGGACTTGGCGGACAGCATCACTCAAGCACTTTGGATGGCTGAATTGATATTGATGCAATCAACATTTGACAAAGTGTTCTTCATCAAAGTTGTTAGAAATTTTCTTTTCCTTCCACCCACCAAATTTCATATCATTTATAGCACCATAGCTCGAGATATGTCTAAAATACTGAGTAGTGCTGCTGGTGGACGTGGTGGATAGCCCTCATACTCTTGTCTAGATGAAATCTCATTTCTACCATCAGAAGTTGAGCTGGTCCTCTTCATGAAAGTTGTTGTAAATTATCTTTTACTTTCACCCACCAAATTTCAGATCATTTGGACTTCTAAAACTCTAGCTATGGGTAAAACTCTGAGTAGTGTTTGAGCTGGATTGCAAGATAGATTTGGACTTCTCTTTTGTGGCCAAACTTTGAATTTAAAAATTGAAAATTTAGGTCTTTCCACGCGTATGAAAGTTGTAAGCCTATTTCTTATTTTTCTAGCCATATAAATTAATATGAAATCTAATATCTATAGCTCTAGATATGATCCGATGACTGAATAGTGTTTGAATTTGAAGTGAATCGGCATCTCCTTCTTAAGCTTAGCCTTTTCTTTGTTCTTTCACTTCTAATAGTTAATCACAATAATCAATCCTTTGAATTGTGACAATACCTACATTTAAAATGAGCATTTATCATAAATTAAAGGTATCTTATATTATCAGACTTGTTATTATAAAACATGCTCTAGTTAAGGAGTTATTAATACTTCAAGTGCAAAAATGATGATATAAAGCCTTGATAAAAATGTATTTTTAAGTACTAATCACATAAAAATTGTTAAAGGAGTTGGGAAAGAACACTTAAAAATCCATGTTTCACAGTTTAAGCAAGTCTACTTTTTATTAAAGGACTCAATGTGTTTATTTCTAGATATATTTAGCTTGTTATGAAGATTATCAATGGATTATATTAATGGGAGCATAGTGTTGCCTTAATTACTGCCATAATATGGTTTTATAATAGTTGGGATTCAAACAGTTAATACATCAAACTATTAGGTTGGGTAAGTTCTATGAAGACTTGAAGACTTCTAAAAAATTAATTGAAATAGTTAAGCTTGAAGGCACCTTGATATTGTAGCATTTGCTAATAGAGTTCATGGGAAAACAACTTCGGGTTATCTAATATGGCAAAAAAAACTAGAGAGAAAGGCTATTAGGTCTTGCCATATAAGGTTCATCGAAGACCAATGGTCCTTACCATGGAAGAAAAACAAGAATAAATTAAAGCTCAACATAAAACCTATAATAAGGATTTGAACCTAAAGTTAGAGGAGTTTGGGGCAAAGAAGGGAAACTTGGGGTTAAACTTAGTAATTCATAAACAAACTTTAGTCACAATACGAAGAGAGAAAGATTGTTTAGTGGCTTAATTATAACAACAAAAGAAAGTTTTTCAGAAGTTATAAAATAGATTTAGTTTACTGTCAAAGGCTAAAAAAAGATAAAAAAAAATTAGAAATGACCAAAGTAACATTTGAAGCTCAAAAAAAGATTGAAAAATTAGAGCAGACAAATAAAACAATTAAAAAGTTATTTTAGCAGTAAAAAAGATAACTACTTGGCTTTATGATCAATAAAGGGTTCTGATTAAACAGGTTAATGAGTCCATTCCACCAAACAGATCTTAACTAGAGATAAGATTATTGCAAAAAAAAAAAGCAAGTTGGTGGGCTTTAGAAATTATGCAATACCATATTCAGGCTAAAAATGCCTAGTTTTATGTAATTAGGATAAGGAAGACTATTCAAAACTTGGTAGACGATTAAGCAATGACAAGAGATGAACTTTTAAGAATTTTTAGACAACGTTAGGATAGTATCATTATAGCAGTTAAATATCTTGGTTTGGAAACATGGATTCATGATTATCAAACTCGCAAATTGACTTATAAAATTGTATAATAATTTTACGATTCAACACAGATATACTATGTAAAATTAGGTAGAAAACTTATAAACCAACAATCTTGGCCAAACTTGGTTAAAATCAGTCAAACTCGATCAACTTAGTAAACTTGAATTAAGTTTACTGAAATTGAAAAAATTAACAAAAACTATTGACTCTTCTCAGTCCTCTCCTCTCCATCCCGTTTGTTTCATAAAAATTCCCCTTTCCTTTTTCCCCAAATCTCACATTCTTTAATTCTTAAATCACAACCCTAGTAAAAGCAAACTAACACCAACAACAACTTCCACTCTCTTTGTTTTTCTCAAAACACCTATTTTTTTCTTTATTTCATTTACCTTTGATTTGAATGTCTTTGCCTCTTCGGCCTCCAGTTGCTACTCTCTCAGCTGGTTTGTTTGCCATTGTAAACGAAGCGATAATTATGCCTTACTACATTTCATTAGTGGCCAAGTTTACTTACTTGAGTCTCTTCTTCTCAATCATGTTTTATTATACAAAAGAGGGTCATCAATGTTATATCATTTTTAGGTGATTTGGTAGTGAAATAATCTTAAACTTGCTATTAATCTTGCAATAATAGAAAATTTTCCTCATGCTGAAAATCTTCCTATTAAACACATTATTTTCTGTTAATATTTTCTTCTTCCTTTTCATCCATGGTAACGAAGTATCTAATATACAAAAAGAAGTATCTTGTATTAACATTTTTTTAATCATAAAATATTTTCTCTTTTGTAATTTTGCATGCTCTATTAATTATGCTAACAAGTCTTTTGTGTGTGTGTTGGGTTTTTGTAATCTTTGCATGTTTATGTCCTAATCTAATAGATAGTACAATAGATGTTGCTTTCAATTTATGGTTTTCATGATTTTAATTGTCCAAGATCCTTTATAACTATCTAATGATTTCAAAAAATAATTAAATATATAAATGAATCCTCTAAGCTCTAACAGAAGTGATCCTATGATAGAATTTGAATGAATCCTAAAGCCAACCACTTTGGAAGCTACGAATTTTAGAGTATCCTGTTAACAATTGGCAAAAATAATACGGAGATTGCTATATTGCTGCTACATCATATATAACTCTAAAACCCATCATTCTTTTTATTACAATTCCCACCAAAAGGGCAAAGCATGAAATGAATGCTCAATATTGTCCTGAATTTTGGTTGCTTTCTACTGTATTTTTCAAGGCCATACTTCCTATATTAGCATATCTAACATGAAGAAACATACCTCTTCTATCTCTCAAGATTCCTATGTCCAGCCATGAAACTGGAGAGTTGAACTGGATTATTCACATTAGGTCAGGAATATTCTATAGCATGTCATACAAGGCAAAACATTGGGATTCAGATGGCATTTGATCCACATTATTTCCTGATATGCTATAAGAAAAATAAGGGGAAGTAAAATTCCTTTCAACTTAATGGTTCTTGAGATGATTTATTAAAAATTTGTATTTATTATTGGAAGGTTGTTTTTACTTTTGTAATTGTTTCTGTAGTGAATCACCCAATTATTAACCAAAAGCCTATGCATTAGTTCTCTATAATTCATTGCTTGCTTTATTAGTAAGGCAAGCTTTATAAAAAAATTTCTAAATTATGTATGAATTTTTATTTGAATCATGTATTTTAAAATGCTTGAATTATATATGAATTTTTATTTAAACTGTGTATTTTAAAGTGTTTGAACTATGTATGAAAAAATTTCTTTATGATTTTACCATCTTAGTTTATTTTGTATTTTTCATGCCATGTCAAAAATGCTTTTTTAACAACCTTGCATGGAATGATGTTGTTTGGTTTATAAAATGATGTAATAAATTAAACTATTATTGAGAAATAAAGTATTTTGGTATCTTTTTCCTTATCAAACGTAACCTTTCTAAATTTTTCAAGTTGGCCTAAGATCTTATGGGTTTGGAGTCCTTAGTAAAAGCTTCTTAAGAGAATCCTGATCTAGTATGTCTTTATAACACTAAAATTAACAAACAATCCATTACCATAATCATTCCAACATTTTGAATTCATGAACATATTGTATGCCTTTTGCTTGTATAGTAATAATAAAACAAAGCAAAACAAGTTAAAATATAGGTCCCTCACAACATTAAACCTACAATATTCACCTCTGAAAGAAATAAATGGAAAATAAAGAAAGGGCCTAGTTGAAAGCTCAGTACCAAAGGGAGATAAAAAGCATGAAAGGTGATATAGTAAGGATCACTAACATGCTTAAACAAGCCTTAAGGTCCAATTTTAGGAAAGGACACTCTGCTCAACTTGCAGTTATTGCACAATCTGTAACTCCTTAAAGTATAAGTGCACTAGAACCCTAATTTGCTGCTCATTTTCTATTTACCTAACTGGTACCTCTTATGAGAGCACCATCCATGATGAACTTGACAAATAAAGAAACCCATAAATGAAGAGTGATGGAGGAGGATAATTACGATCAGTTTGTTGCCTTGAAGGAAAGGATGAGACCAATTGAATGGGTTGATCTATATAACTAATTGAAAGCTATGAAGATGTGTTTGGTCCTTAATATAATGGTGCCAAAAATATTAGGGTTTTAGAGTTTATTAAACACATCGATATTCAATGTTTAATAACCCATATAAAGGCATATTGCAATAAGATGGTTGAAGTGGTGAGCTAGTAAAAGTTGTTGATACATTTTTTTGAAGATAACTTGAGTGACGCCAAACTAACTTATTATATAAGATTAGATAATACCAAGATTGGAATGTGAAAAGACTTTGTTAAAGCTTTTATAAAACAATATAAGTTTAAAATGGACATCATCCCGGATAGATTTAGTGAATCGATCAAAAGATTAATATCTTATCCTAAGTGTAGAAGTATCAAAATAATAGATAACCCTGCAATACTGGGGTTGATCTATAAGAAGGTCAATTATATGAATCATAAAAAAAAAAAAAGATTTGAAGAGAGCTTTGAGATGTGATAATAAGATAAGGATTTAAGCAAATATAAAACAATTATCAAGATTGGAGGATCCACTAATGGTATTTCAAATAGGTATAATATAAACTCTTTTTATTTCTCAACTAGAAACCACACACAAAGGAGGTTCCAATCGCATTATAAATTATTAACATAATTATATTAATTATCTTATTTGAGTATTATCAATACTTGTAAATATTGTTAGGTATTCATGAAGATAACTTATCTTAACAACAAATCAAGTTTCTTTCATAACACAATTGTCAGTTATACCATATAGTTGGCTATGAAAGGATAATGTATTTGTTGAATCAAAAGTTGTTTAACACAAATCTAGATTAACCATTTCATAAGCAAGGTATTATGATTAAGTAAAATAAAAAATACAAAGCATGTTAGTATCAAATGTTAAAGTTCATATTGAGTTTATATTATACTTATTTTCTCCTCAGCATAATAAACATAACTAAACATTATGAATAAGAGAAACATAAATAGACTAGATAAAAATATAGTTTTGATGAAAAACATAAACAAGAAATAAATAAAAATTAGAACTTAAACATTACAAAAAAAAAATTTAAAAAAGAACTAAAGCTAGATTTTGATATGAAAACTAAAATATCCAAATACATGGCATGTGCCTCCTTTTATGGGCTAAAATTTAGAATTATTGACATGATAACTAACAAAAGTGTTGATGGTCAACCCTTGACTTGATGGCTAACTCTTGACTTTATTGGTAACCCCAAATGTCATTCCTAACATTAGAATTGAAACTGATCTTCTCATGAAAAGTTTAGGAATTTATCTCTGTTTTCCAACAAAATAAGAATGAGCTCATTTAGACTTCTAAAACTTGAGATACGACTCACATACCAAACAGTGTCTAGGTTGTATGATAGATTCAAACTTTTCGTTTCTTATTAAGATCTAAACTCCAAAACAACAATCTTGAGTTTTAGAATCTTATAAACTTTTTAGACCTATATCTTAGCTTTTTATCCATATAAATTAGACCTAAATTCAAGTTCTACAACACTAGTTATGATCCAATCAATTCAAGTGTTACAATTCTAGTTATGATCCAATAATCGAAAGGTGTTCCAGTTTGAATTGAACCAGTATCTCTTCTTTAAACTTAGCCCTCTCTTTGTCTTTTTACTTTCAATTGTTAAACACATCAATCAATTCTTTAAATTATGAGATATGCTTGCATTTAAAATGAGCATATACCATAAATTAAAGATATTTTATGTTATCATACTTGTTATTATAAAAAATACTCTAGTTAGGAAATTTAATGAAACTTTAAGTGCAATATGATGATACAAAATTTTGATGAAAGTACACTTTTAAGTCCCAATCACACCCCCCAACCAGCTTATTACTAGTCCCTGGTAATCAAAGCATTAAAACAATTTGCGACATTCAAAAGCAAGGCATTCATCATTTAATTTTCATTAATCTATCCAAATAAACAAACTCTTATTAAATTTATATATCTATTTTATACTTTTTAAACAAGATATTACTAAACCTTCTTTTTATGTGCTCAATATATGAAAACACAGATTATGGGTCTTTCCTTAGAAAAAGCAATATTATGTTCTAATTTTTTTCTAAGGTTAACTCCCTTGAGTTGAAATTATTATTGTCATTTTTTATCTATTATTATTATTATTTTAAAAATAAAACATAATGTATCCTTAACCCATGTAGCAAGGTTTTGCTAATTACTTCCATACTAGTTAGTCTTAGGACATTAGGCGTTAAGACAATCCTTCGAGCTTATTAACTCGGGTTACAGATACTAACATGTAGATGGTGCAATATTTGATTTCTTTAAGTTTTTATCCCTAACCTATGTAACAAGTTTTAGGTGAATAACTCCCAAGTCAGTTGACTTTAGGGTATTAGGTATTAAAACATCCATTTGGGCATAATTACTTAAGTCAAGGAGGCTACGTAACCAAACTTATCTACTTTTATTTATCATTTTTTTTTCAAATTGTATATTATCTATTTCTCTTAATTGTTACCTTTAACAAAAAAGCATAAATAATATAATAATACAAAGTGCAACCCATAATCATATGTTAAAGTGTATGTGTGAAAATAAAGGTTTAAATATACTTGTTAAATGAGTATATGAGCATAATCAAGTGATAACAATACGAGAGATTGTAAACATGAATATTTCAAGTAGTGTTATGATAGACCTTGATAAGAATGTTTACTAAAATACATTTGAAAAGTAAATGAAATCCCTCCTTACTTTATCATCTTAATAACAATTTTGTCAAATGGTTTTAATAATAGCAAAAATAGTTCGTTAGTTTTTTTTTTTAATGTCAACTATTATCCTCTCCCTAACCAAAATGAAACATTGTCCTCAATGTTCTAATGTAGAAAAATAAAGTATAGAAGACATCATCTAAAATAACAAGCACTAACAAACCTGAAACACATTTAAATAAATATAAAAAATAACAAAACAAAATCATATGTTATTAATAAAACCAAAAGACATAAGGTTTCACAAACAAAAGCTTAAATCCAATCTAAACTTTTTACGGATGTCCATGGTTGACTAGTTTATGTGACTTATGAAAGGATCAACTACACGAATGGAAGATTGTAGTTCATCAATCAATAGCTCGGTAATAGTAGCAAAGATGAGGATTCATCATATTGGAGATGTTAGAAATTTCTATTCTACAGCATGATTAAGAAAAGATAACAAATTATCATAAAAACCATTAACATTTAACAAACCTATATGTTTATAGTAAATACGCAATTAGGCCTAACAAAAAACTTTCTTTTATATTGGGTACTCCAATAAGTTGGCAAATATCTTAAAGAAAAAAATTGATAAAATTAGCATATCAAGGCATTGAACTAAGACAAAGTAAGGATTCATCAAAAAAGTAATCATTGATTGGTGGGATGTTTGATGTCGAATCTATTGTTAATTTTAACAAATGATTGGCGACAACATTATCGGTGCCTTTATTATCCTTGATTTTTTTCCTGAGAGTAAATCATTTATAATTTTTCAGATTAATCAAACTCAATTTTACTCAAGATAGATTTAAATTGATCATAAACTAATTCTTCAGTAAAGTTTACTTCTTGTAAATCATTATCATCTCTAGATTGCTTATAAATGTTGAAAATATTCATCTTTAATGTCATGTTTCCAAATAATAACTCATCAGTCCATTTCTACAATTAATCAATGCATTAGTAGTTGCAAGAAATGGATGTCCTAAAATAACAGGAATTGGATTACATTTTCAATAAGTTATGTATCCAAGATAATAAAATCTATAGGGTAAATGAATTTATCAACTTGTACTAACACATCCATAATTATTCCTCTATGCACTTTTAGAGATATCTATCAGCAAGTAAAAAATTTACAAAAGTTGGTTTTAACTCACATAAATTGAGACTTTAAAAAACTAAATATGGAAGTAAATTTACACTAGCTTCAAGATTAAGTAAGGCTCTTTCAATTTTATGTTCTCCAACAAAGTAAGAAATTATGGGATAACTAGAGTTTTTATATTTCAAAACATTATTATTTTGAAGAATGGCATATGCTTCTTTGACTAAAAATTCCTTTTCACATTCAGTTTTCCCTTCATAATACACAGATCTTTTAAAAATTTAGCATAAGACAGTACTTGTTTAATAGCATCTAATCAAGGTACATTGATCCTTATATGTTTGAAAGTTTCAAAGATTTTAAAATGATAATTAACTTTTTTTTGTTTGGTCATGGCATTAGGAAATAGAAGTGCTGGTGAAGAGTCCGTCTTTTTCTTGCAATGTTCAAATTCAACCATTTCTTACCCTTAGTTATTAACTCATCATTTTTCTTATAAGGTTCAAGAATGGGTTTTTCAATAACCTTACCACTATAGAGAGTAATGACTTATTTAACTTGATCCATATGTTGGCTTTCAAAATTACTTACATTTATAATGTACCACCCCTTTGGATTTTGATATGGTTAAGATGAAAACTTACTTTTCTCTAGAAAACTAAGAGCTAATGTGAATTTTACAAGAGCATCTTTAAAATCTATTATTGTTTGAGCAAGATAAATGTTGATTGCCTCTCGTTTTTCGATGAATACATGCAATGTGTCCTTAACATTTCTTCTAGAAGGGGGAGCTTAAAGAGGTGCATATCTATAAGAATTTTAAAAATTATAGTGAGCTTGAAATGGTAGTTGTGTAATTTATGCTTTATTGGTACTACTATTCCAACTAAAGTTTGGATGATTTCTCCAACTAAGGTTATATGTTTGCGAGTATGGGTTATAATTTGCATTTAAAAACTGTTTAAAATATAGGCTTGTTCATGAACATATTCCATAAAAGAAGGTGAAGTTAGATAATTATTTATTGCATGGTCATTTTTAAAAATTTAACACATAATATCCTAAACAAATTTCAATTGACCATTATTTTTTTAATTCTAGTGCCTCGATTTTTCTTGATAAATATGCAAATTTAGCTTATAAGTCATGATCTTCCCTAAGACTATACATACCTCCTTCAAATGTATGAGGTTGAGTTTTATGATAATAATCAAATATGATAGCTTTAGGTATGTTAATAATCAAAGTTACTTGGAGTTCCATAGGGAGGTAGAGAGAATGTTAGCTTTGGATATGCTAATAATCAAATATAATAAATAAAAAACATTGAAATTGGGATGATAAATAGGAGAATTATAGGTACTTATTCCTATTTGATTATTAGCATACCCAAAGCTAACATTCTTTCTACCTCAGTCTCTTATTTATCGTCCTAATTTCAATGCTTTTTTTTATCATATTTGATTATTAACGTACCCAAAGCTAATATTCTTTCCACCTCCTTATAGAACTCTTTGCACTTGTCAACCTATAATAGGAGGTCGACCAAAAATGATATTGACTAAGTTTTCTATTGTAAGCAACGAAAGCTATAATGTTATACCTTATAATTATGGGTACTTATTCCATATTGAAAGCTCTAACCTTCTTGTCCATGCTAAAATGGATGATTTAACTCGAAGTGAAAGGTTCTTTACTCCTGAAGAGCTAAAGAGGAAAAGAAAAGCTAAAAGGAAGGATGTGATGGAATTGACCAAAAATGATGAAGAAACCAATAAGTGAGGAAAAGGCGACAAAGTTCCTTAATCTTATAAAGTATAATAAGTATACATTGTAGAACAATTGAAGAAGATAATTGTTTGGATCTCTTTAATATCATTAATCATGAACTCAAAGCTGCATCTTAATGCATTACAAAAGGTCCTTAATAAAGCTGACATCCTATAAAACATCATAAAATAGTTAATAGAATCCAATCTACAAACTACTTATTTTTCATCAAGGATGAGTTTGACTCTAAAGAGATTGATCATAATAAGTCATTACACCTCACTATGAGGTGCAAAGAATGTATAATTATCAAGGTTTTTATATATAATGATTTCACTTTGAATATGCTACCAAAACATGTATTAGATAAGATACCAATAAATATTTCTCATATGAAGCCAAGTACTATAACTACTAGAGCTTATGATGAATCACCTAAACATGTTATTAGGAATATTAAGATTGAGCTTGTCATTAGTCTATAACCATTTTAAGTGATGTTTCAAATTATGGATATTCACCCTTCATATTATATATTGTAAGAAAGGCCATAGATTCATATGATTGAAGGCCTGGTCATTGTAAAGGCTAAAGAGGCATTGTCAATGATAAATAATATGATAATTCCTTACATTGAAACAAAAGACAACATTAATGGTAACTTGTATGTTTTTAAGGTAGTCAATACTAAATAGATGCCCTAAAATACAGTGCTACAAAAACCCTAGGTTTTAAAAGCTTCCAAGATGGCCACAAAATGTTTTTTGAAGCATGGGCTACCATTCTAATATAACCTAACCATGAGGATGTCCAGGAGATTTTATATGATAAAAAAAGAATGTGTTAATCAATGATTTGGCTTGAGATTGAAGCCTAGGAGGAAGTTTACAAAAAGGCACCCAAGATCAAGAAAATAATAAGGATAACTGAAATTAAAAGGCATGGGATGAATGAATAGATGATGAGTGACACGACAAAGAGATTGATGTCTTCTCCCAAGTGCAGGAGTGTCGAAGTAATAAATAACCCGGCAAGACCGGGGTCGAACCACAGGGAGGTTATTGTACAAATTATAAATAACAACAACAACAATAATAACAATAATAATAATAATAATAATAAAGAAAGAGAAGAAGATGATGATGATGATGAGAACTTGGAGATAGAGTATTAAAGTAAAGATTAAACAATGATAATAACAAATGTCAAGGTTAGAGGTTCCACTAATGGTATGTCAAACAAGTATAGTATAAACTTTTATTGTTCAATTGGAATCCACACATAAAGGAGGTTCCAATCATATTATAGATTGTTAACATGATTACATTAGTCATCTTATTCAATTAATGCTAATACTTGTAAATTTCGTCAAGCATTCATGATTATAACTTATGTTAACAACAAATCAAGTTCCTTTCATAGCTCAGGTGTCGGTTATACCATACATTATGAGCTATGAAAGTGCCAAGCATTTGTTGTACCAATTGTTATACAACATAAATCAAGATTAATCATTTAACAAGCAAAGTATTAAAGAGTGAACAAGATAACAAATATAAAACATGTTAGTATTAAACATTAAAGTCCATATTAAGTTTATACCATACTTATTCTTACACCATTAGTGTAACCTTTTCACCTTGACATAATTAACTTAGCTAGACATAATGAAAGAAAGAAAAATAGATAAACAAAATAAGAACATAAAAGTTAACTAAAGAAAGGAAAGGAAATGAAAGGCATAAACTTGATATTAATGAAAACAAAGCATAAAGAATACAAAGAGAGAAAACAAGAGCATGATCTTGATCTGGACACCAAGATGCCTAAATGCATGGCAAATGCCTCCTTTTATAGGCCAAAATTGGGAACTATTGATTTGATGACTAATTGATGAGTAGATGGCCAACCCTTGACTTGGTGACAATCCTTATCTTCTCTTGTCTGCCCAAAACGTCATTGATGACGTCAAAATTAGAGCCACTTGAAAACATGAAAGTTCTAGGCAATTGTCTCAGCTTTCTTGTGTAAAAAATTCAGCTCATTTCGACTTCTAGAACTCCAGATATGGCCAAAATACTGAACAGTGCTCGGGCTGGAGGACAGATTCGGGCTTCTTTGTTGTTGCAATAATTTGGACTTGAAAATGGCCTTTTTAGATCTTGGGCTCCATATGAAAGTTGTAGGCCTATGTCTTACCTTTCCATCCATATAAAGTAGACCTAAATCTGAGATCTATAGCTCCAGATATGACCCAATTACCGAACAGTGTTCCGGTTTGGATTGCACCGACATCTCTTTTCTAAGTTTGATCATCTCTTTGCCTTTGCAATTGAAGTTCTTAAAGTCATCAATCAATCCTTTCATTTATGTGATAGGCCTGCATTTAAAATGGACATTTACCACAAATTAAAGGTATCTTATATTATTAGATAGATTATTATAAAACGTACTTTAGTTAAGGAGTTATTGATACTTTAAGTGCAAAATGATGATATAAAACCATGATAAAAATGCACTTTTGAGTACTAATCAATGAGAATTCCTCTTATAGATGTAACCTTTTCATAGCCTTCTTATATGATAAAGCTTGAAGATGAGCTAAAAAATTTAAGGAAGAAACTCACTGATGCCGCCAGTTACCAAGAGAAAGGTGAAGGGGAAGATTGTAATGAATACTTTAAGGTTAAGAAAGACACTCACGAAATGCTGCCCTAACTAACTCTTAACACCTTGGAGGATGCCACAACAAAATTTATGAGAAGGATAGATGAAGGGAAAAAGTTGAATAATTAAGAGATCTAATAAATCTCTATTATTCTTAAAAAGTAATAGTGTGCTTATTTACATGCTTTATTATGTTTGAATGCTTCGTTATTTACTTTGTAAATAATCATGGCTTAAGATATTGGCATAACGTTTTATTATTGTTGGGCCTTTTCCTTTTAAAACTTTAATGAGATCGGACATGTTTTCTTCAATTTTACCATTATCTTGTTTGTTATCCACTCACACAAAAACACTTTCTACTTTCACAAAATCTGAAAGTGGATCTTTTAATAAATACACAAACACATTGCATCGATAATGAATAGCCAAAACTTGATGAATATATAATTACAACAGATGATGAAGAGTGGGAAAGAGAAGATATAAAAGAGTTAACAAGGCTAGTTGAATAATTTGAGCATGCCTAGAAGCCTACCAAAGATTTTAAATTGATAAATATAGAATAATTTGGATACACTACAATTATCTTGTTATTTGTTAAGCTACTCTAAAATATAGGCTTAAAGCATATTTAGCCTATGAAAGAAAAATTCATAATTCATTAATAGATACTTCAATTCCTAATAAATAATTAAAAGGTATAAAAATTTTCATTTGAAACTATAAACTATGAAATCGTTTGAGTCATCAATTTCTTTAACCTCTTCATTAATAATAATTATTATTATATCATAAACATAGACCTCTAAAAAATCTAATGAAAAAAATAATAAGCCATGCAAGGCAAGAAAACATTGACAATTTTTGCTAGAACGATGATCATACTCAAGTGGACGTGATATGATTTAGGCAAGATCATATTAGGATTTTAGTGTAAAACTTTATACTATCTAGTTTCACACTATTAAGAATAACTTTCAACTTAACTGTTGGATCATGTTACAATTTTTACATGTATTTCTAGACATGTTTTTCTATATTGGATTGAAATTTTAAGTCAATCGAAGTTCGAAAATGGATTATTTTAGAGGGTCAAAGTTACTAGATGAATCTTGTCAAAATATTTATCTGGACCTTTATTTACTGCTTAGACTATATCTAAAACTACATAAGTATTTCTTCTGAGATTCTAATTATGTTGGAAAGTAGACATCTTTACCTTTCCGGATATATACGTTAGGTTTACTAATTCATCCGAACAAGAGAGAACAACATGTTTGAAATCAGAATTGAAATCTAACAGGAATGTGTGAAAATTAGAAAAACATTGTTTCCTTATGTATTATAGATTATAGCTAACACAAGGATTCTTTAATGCTATCAGAAATATGTGAAAACTTGGCTTACTTATTCTATGAGGATTCTATGTCAAACAATGAGACATTTATAATAGTAAATACTATTCATAGTTTGTAAGAATTCCATATCCATTATAAAATGTATGTGGTGGCAAAGAGGCTTGGGATTCTTTTGTTGATCTTTTTCTTATTTTATAGGATTTTCTAGCATATCAAGGATACTAGAGGAAGGTATTTAAGGGAGAAAATTTCAGCACTTAAAAAAAACGTTTCCTAGCTAATTTGAAGCATAAAGTTCTGACAAAGCTTTCAAAGAAAGCAAAAGGGTTTCAGGCATGCTTAGGGATTTCAAGCAAGAGGAATTTTTTATGATGTTTTTTATTTATATATTTTAGTTTTGAATATTATTAGCTTTGGATTTTATTCTAAATTAGGTTTGTTTTAGCTTATGAGATTGTTTTAAGGTTAGTTTTAAGGTTAGTTTCAGTATAAGATGAGTGTTAGTTGATACTAGATAGAGCCTATTGGTTTGCAATCTAAAATGAGTCCATTATGGTTATTTATAGGGGATTATATATTTCTTTTATGGCTACAAGTTTTGGAAACTATGATGATTTCAATAAACATGATTTTTTTTCTTTGTTTTACATGTTGCAAACAACATTTTCTTTGTAGGAACAAAGATCGTGTATCGACTTATTAAAAATTAACTGAATTCATGGCATCATTTGTTTACTTCAGGGTCTTAGGCACTATATTGTTGATTGGTATTTAAAAATATATTTTTATTAGTTTTATATCATTATTTTTCACTTGAAGTATCAATAACTCCTTAACTAAAGCATGTTTTATAATAACATATCTAATAATATAAGATACCTTTAATTTATGGTAAATGTTCATTTTAAATGCAGGTCTATCATATAAATAAAAGGATTGATTGATGAGTTTAAGAACTGAAATTAAAAGGACAAAGAAATGACCAAACTTAGAAAAGAAATATTAGTGTAGTCCAAACTGAAGCACCGTTCGGTAATTGGATCATATCTGGAGCTGTAGATCTCTAATTTAGGTCTATTTGATATGGATAGAAAGACAAGATATAGGCCTACAACTTTTATAGGAGCCCAAGACTTAAAAATATCATTTTCAAGTTCAAATTGTAGCAACAATGAAGAAATCTGAATTTATTATGCAGCCCAAACATTGTTTAGTGTTTGGCCCATATCTAGAGTTTTAGAAGTCCAAATGACTTCCATTGTTTTTTTCTGGAAAATTAAGACAATTTTCTACAACTTTCATGTTTTAAGTGGTTTCAATTCTAACATTATCAATAATGTTTTGGGCTAATAAGAGATGATAAGGATTGTCACCAAGTCAAAAGTTAGCAACCCACTCATTAATTAGTCATTGATTAGTACTTAAAAGTGCATTTTCATCAAGGTTTTATATCATCATTTTGCATTTAAAGTATCAATAACTCCTTAACTAAAGTATATTTTGTAATAATATATTTAATAATATAAGATACCTTTAATTTATAGTATATATTCATTTTAAATGCAGGTCTATCATATAAATAAAATGATTGATTGATGAATTTAAAAAATAAAATTGAAAGGACAAAGAGATGGTCAAACTTAGAAAAGAGATGTTGATGCAGTCCAAACCGAAATATTATTTGGTAATTGGGTCATATCTAAAGTTGTAGATCTTGAATTTAGGTCTACTTTATATGGATGAAAAGGTAAGACATAGACCTACAACTTTCATTTGAGCCCATGATTAAAAAAGGTCATTTTTAAGTCCAAATTATAGCAACAACAAACAAGTCTGAATCTGTACTACAGCTTGCGCATTGTTTAGTGTTTGACCCATAACTGGAGTTCTAAGAATCCAAATGATCTCCATTATTTTTTCCTGAAAAGCTGAGACAATTCCATACAACTTTCATTTTCAAGTGGTTCCAATTTTAATGTTATCAATGATGTTTTGGGCAAACAAAAGAAGATAAGGATTGTTACCAAGTCAAGAGTTGGTCATCCACTTATCAATTAGTCATCAAATCAATAGTTTTAATTTTGACCTATAAAATGAGGCATTCGCCATGTATTTAGGCATCTTGGTTTCTAGATCAAGATCATGTTCTTGCTTTCTCTCTTTATATTTTTTTTAATATTTAAGTTTTGTTTTCATTAATATCTTATTTATGTCTTTCAATTCCTTTCCTTTACTTGGTTATCTTATTTATGTTCTTATCTTATTTATTTATGTTTCTCTCTATCATTATGTTTAGCTAAGTTTATTATGTCAAGGTGAAAAGGTTACACTAATGGTGTTTGAATAAGTATAATGTAAACTCAACATAGACCTTAATGTTTGATACTAACATGTTTTGCATTTGTTATCTTGTTCACTCTTTAATACTTTGCTTTTTAAATGACTAATCTAGATTTATGTTGTATAACATTTGGTACAACAAATGCTTGGCACTTTCATAACTCATATTGTATGGTATGACCGAAACTTATGTTATGAAAGGAACTTGATTTGTTGTTAATATAAGTTATAATCATGAATGTCTGACAACATTTACAAGTATTAGCATTAATCGAATAAGATAACCAATAAAGTCATGTTAACAATTTATAATCTGATTGAAACCTCCTTTATGTGTGGTTTCCAATTGAATAATAACAATATATACTATATTTGTTTGACATACCATTAGTGGATCATCTAACCTTGATATTTGTTGTTATCATTGTTTAATCCTTACGTTAATCTTTCATCTCAAAGTTCTCATCAACTTCTTCTTCTTTTTCTTCTATTATTGTTGTTGTTGTTGTTGTTGTTGTTGTTGTTGTTATATTATTGTTATTTATAATTTATACAATTAACTTTCTTGTGATTCGACCCCAGTCTTGCCGAGTTATTTATTACTTTGTCACTCCTGCACTTGGGAGAAGACAATAATCTTTTGGTCATGTCAAGTTTCTATCACCATTGCTAGAGAGGTAAGTTCTTGTACAAATTATAGTATTTATTTTATTTTCTCTTTTGACTTTTATTGTATATAACTTTGTTTCTTTTGTTTTGTTTCTCCTCATTTTGCTTTCTTCTTCCTTTTATTCTATCCTGACGTGCATAAGAGTGTGATCATGTATATTAAATGGTAAACTTTGTAGGGTATCCTCATCATTTTCAAAAAAATATAGCCAAAAAAGATAATCAATCAATTCATAATAAGAATGATCGTGTTAGAATACTTAGAGACTACATGAATCCCACAAGAAAAATACACCATCATGCATAGTTTTTTCTCCTAATGCATCTCATTTTAATTTTAAGTTAGGCATTATTCCATACTTGCATTTAAGGGAATTTGAGGAGGTATATAACACCTATAATGACTCAAATTGTAGCATGAACACCATTAGATTCAAGCCTTTTTCTTTTTCATTAAAAGAAAAGGCTAAAACATGGCTATAAAATTTGAGACCAGAATCCATTTGTATTTGGGATGAAATCCAATAATAGTTTTTAAAGGTGTTTCCCTTCTTATAAAACAAACTCTTTCAAAAGACAAATCACCACTTTCACCTAAAAATTAGGAGAAATATTTTATCAATGTTAGGATAGATATCAAGACTTGCTTAATACTTACCATCATCATAGTTTTAAAAGATAAAGGTTAGTTTCATAACTTTATGAAGACTTAACACCTAAAGATTGGAAAATGGTTAAATTGATGTGTAATGGAACCTTTGAAGATAAAGACTCTAATGAAGCAATTGAGTACCTAAACTTGCTAGCTAAAAATGCTCAAAATTAGGATACTATAGGCACATATGAGACTTCAAGTAAAACTCAACCTTATACATCTAATGGAGGTATCTACAACCTTAGGAAAAATCATAACCTTCAAGCTAAGTTTGCATCTTTAACTAGAAAAGTTAAGACACTAAAATTGAAAAAAAGTGGTCAATCAAAATCTATTTAAGATATTATGTATCAAATCTATGAAATAAATAAACACTCAATCAATGATTGTTCAACCTTGTCTTCTTTTAAGAAATATCTCCATGAACAAGCTCATTCTTTAAACAATTTTCAAAGGCCTAATCATAACTCATACTCGCAAATATACAACCTTGATTAGAGAAATCACCAAAATTTTAGTTGGAAGAGTGACAATGCACAAACTTCACAACTACAGTTTCAAGTATACCATAATTTTCAAAATTTTTATAGATATGCATCTCTTTATACTTCACCTCCTAAAAGAAATTTTAAGGAAACTTTGTATGCATTCATTGAAAAGCAAGAGACAGTCAACACTCAACACTCAACACTCAACTTGATCAAAGCATAATAGATTTTAAAAATACTTTGTAAAATTCACATATGCTCTCAGTTTTCAAGATAAAGGTAAGTTTCCATCTTAACCACAGCAAAACCTCATAGGGTAATACAATGCAAATACAAGTAGTTCTAGAAGTCAACATATGAATCAAGTCAAATCACTCATCACTCTTCACAGTGGTAAGGTTATTGAAAAACCCACTTTTGAGCTTTATAAGAAAGATGATGAGTAAATCTCTAAGGATAAAGAAGGGATTGAATCTGAATATTGCAAGGAAAAGACTAATTCCTCACTAGTACTTTCATTTCCTCATGTCATAATCAAACAAAGGGAAATCAATCATGATTGTGAAATCTTTGAAACTTTCAAACATAAAGAAATCAATGATGAAAAAGACACCGAAAAAATTATCACGGATCATTTGTCAAAATTGATAATAGATTCAACATGGTACATCACATCAATCAATGATTACTTTCTTGTTGAATCTTTACTTTCTCTTAGTTCAATGCCTTGGTTTGCTAAAAATATCAATTTTTTTGCTTTAGGATTTTTGTCAGCTCATTCAGATGACCAAGACAAAAAAAAGATTTCGAGTAACATGTAAATTTTTTATTAGGATGACCCTTATTTATTCAAATATTATCCTGATCAAATATTTCAAAGTTGCATTTCTGACAATGAGGTAAGTAGTGTCATTAAATTTTATCACTTTAAAATATGTGAGAGTCATTTCTCATTAAAGAATACAGCTATAAAAATCTTACAAAGTGGATTTTATTAGCCCACTATGTTCAAGAATTCACATGCATTCTGCAAAATTTATAAAAATTATCAAAAGGTGGGATTTATTTCAAAATACTGAGAATCTTTAGATAATTTTTTATTAACTCTTAAGTTTCATCATAGTGAAGATATGCATCAAGTAATTTATGACTTATGACCTCATTATTGTTGTTGTTGTTGTTGTTGTTGTTGTTATTGTTGTTACTGTTGTTGTTGTTGTTGTTGTTGTTATATTATTGTTATCTATAATTTATACAATTAACCTTCATGTAGTTCAACCTTTATCTTATTGGGTTATTTATTACTTCAACACTCCTATACTTGGGAGAAGACATTAATTTTTTGGTCATATTAGTTGTCTCTAAGTCTAAGTTTTTTTCTCAATACATTTGGTTTTTAGATATAGAGTTACCTTTAGATCAAGTTTTCAAATCTAATATTTAGTTTTCTTGAGTTGGCTTTTAATTTTTTTTATGGGTTATGTGACTATACAATTATAATATTCACACAAGAAGGTTTCATATACATCTCCTAAGATAAATTACAATTAAAAAAAGATTATTTACATTCGGCCAAGAAATAGGCTAATGAGAAATAGAAATAATAACTAACAAACTAAGCATAATAATAAGTCAATATCATATAGGTCATCAATATAATCTTTAGAAATAAGATTAGTTTTATAAGATTTTATATATCTATCATATGAAATCTTAATTTTATAGACCCTATTATAACTATTATAACTAGTAATAATCTTATTAGATAGCAAATTAATAAAATCTTAAATATGAGCAATATAAGCTTCTTAATAGCTATATGACTTATAGAAAAAAATTATAATAAACACAATAGTCATAAAAAAAATACTAAAAGTTGATTTTATGTGACCAATGAAAACGTCAGGGGCAGTAAAATAACTCAAATGAGAATCTATAAACATCATTCATAAAGAAAAATAGGATTGTAGCTAGAAGGAAAAAAAGCATGTTTTATTAACTGTTATTTGAAAACTTTAAAATAATTATAGAAGGAAAAAAATTGTTTTAAATCTATATTTTTTATATGATTTTTAATAATTTTTAAAATTTATATTTTAATTAATTTTTATTTTTTTATTTATATAAAAATTAAAACAATATATTATTTCGATGTATTTTTAAGTAAAAACATTTAAAAAAAACAATCATTATTATTATCTCAATGACTTTTAAGAAATGTTTTTGTTTTTACTATTCAATTTATTTTAAAAAAAAAATCATATTGATTTAATTTAAAAAAATAAAGTAATATTTTTTATATGTTTTTTAATAATTTTAATATGTAAATATTAAAAAATATTATTTTAATATATTTTTAATTAAAAAATATATTTTATAAAAACATAACACATCACATTACCCAACAAAGTATTAATTAATTGTGCATTTCAGGGCTTGGCCTAGCAGTGGAAGGGACTTGTCTCTTTCCACTGCACCTGGATTCGAGTCCTGGCGTGCACGTCTGTCAGTCCCGTGGTGCCTTACATACCTACTGAGTTTGCAGGGTATTCAATAAGCCGTGGAAATTAATCGTGGTGCGCACAAGCTGATCCGGACACCCCCACATAAAAAAAGTATTAATTAATTGTATCTGCCGTGAAAGCAAAGTGGTCAATCATTTTGACAAAGTTTCATTCATTAATTGAAGGACTTTAGCCGAAGGACCCCTTGCATGTCTCCACAGTGTATTGT
>SRLM01014349.1:56618-78024 GCA_015708895.1 Populus ilicifolia
ATATCAACCTTACATTACAATTTTATAGTCGTTCAAAAACATCATAAATAAATAAATAAACTTGCATGAAAAAAAAAGCATTTCAAAACTCTAATTATAATATAATTTTTAATTATAATATAATTTTTAATTATATTGAAGATATCATAAAAAAATTTTAATGATGCAACTAAAAATTATCAAAAAAAAATAACTTGATTGTATAACAATTGTTAATCAAAGGTTTTAGGTGACCTGCTTGTAATTAAAATTGTAGGTGGAAAACATATACATTTGAAAAACATAGGTGATCACTTTATTAATTATTTAATTATTTATGATTTTCTTTGATATTATTAAATTTATTTTATTAATAGTTTTTATGGTATTAATGATGTTATAATTAAAACTTTTATGTTGTTTAGAATTATAATTTAATTATATTTTTGGGATTTTTTAAAATTATCTGTAGCTTTAAATTATTTTTTTATATTTTATAATCATTTTAACTGCTAATATTAAAAAATTAAAAATATTATTTTAATTTATTTTAAATAAAAAGAACAACATTTAACACATTTACACCACTTCATAAAGACACAACACAAAAGGGAGTAATCTGAAGGGTACCGACCACCAACTATTTCGGTCTAAACAAGCCTCCTTCGTTTCTTCAATAAATGGTGTCATCTTTTGTTATCTCGTCACCAAAATTCAATCAGTATCACCACTTTAGTCTTTAGATTCGTATAGTCATTAGAGACACAGTTTTACATACTTGGTTTCCAAAAGGATCGGTTGATTGAATTTTATATTTGTTAAATAAAATAAAAAAGATTTTTTCGTGGAAGATTTGAGAATTATATTCCATTGCTTTTTAATGCGCAATATTACATCATTCTAATTGAATAAGATTTGAAAATAATTCATATTACCATTCAAAAATAATTTATTTAGATTTTGTCATGTAATGCACACACATTTCCTCATTTGTGTTTAGAATTTGAGTATATATCATTATAATGCTTATGTTATAATTGTGGTCATCTCATAACACTAGAGAGGAACTGGTCCGGTGATGAAGAAGAATGGATCATTTGTTTTTAGTTTAAACTTTAAAGCTAGCATTTAGAAAAATTTATTAAAATTCTATGAATGCATTTAAGCAATATGAAGGGTATCTTTTTAAAATTATTTATATAAAAAGAAATAATCTTAATTGATGTATAAACTAGTTTGAAAATATTACTTACAGTCAAATAAAAAAGGGAAATTGGCACGAAGAAATGACCAAAAATTATATGCATTTGAGTGGCGCCACCAAATTCGCCTGCAGATATTTATGCGAGAGTTTACGCGGTGGGGGAGGCTTCTGCATTCAAGTTCACGCGGAGTGGAGTTAGCATTCATAACTAGACTTTTACTTCACAATTAAAGATTTTACTTAAAGAACCAATTAAACCACCGCCCAACATTTGCAAAAAAAAAAACAAAAACAAATGCTAGTGCAATTCTTTTTACTTATTACTGGGTTTGAATTAAATGCATTATACTTGTGGATTATAAAAATTAAATGTACTAAATTGGTTGTCCAATCCCCTCTCTTTCTCGGCTGGATTTTACGAAGCAATACCCTCATGGGTTCGGCCATCAAGAGTTTTCATCTTTTAACATAAGATGCCCCAAGGAGAAGTTAACCAAACGCGATACTGTAACTCCACCAGTAGGAATCCCTAGAACTTTGAGTTGTGTTTGTTGGATAACAAGGTAACAACAGCATCGTCTAAAAGGTTTTGATGGGAATGAAAACCAGACAACAGAGCGCAAACACCGTTCACCAGAAAACTTACTAAACGTTGAATAAAGTATTGAGACATTAGTGACAACGTAGCTCATCCATCCCCAACTTCACAGCTTTCTTGGCAACCGCGGCCAATAATTAAATTCTCCGGTATCTAAATTCTCCGTCAGATAGCTGCTTGCCCATCAGGCAGGGGACAGCAAGCCTCATCCACGAGACCTGGGCTACTGCCTCGGTAGAACTGGAGTACTTGTTCATGTTGACAAGAATCAATGTCACAACACTGGCTCACGAAATTCAAGAAATCCACATCCTCTAACATTGTTCCTTTTATGGAGTATCAATAAACAACCCAGCCTTGTGACCAAAAATAAAATCCAGCAGATAACAGGTTAATTCATGTACATACAGATGATAACACTGTAACATTAACTTCATACATGAAACCCTAACCGGTTTCTACAACGATTTCCCATTCTCACGGACTCAGGATCAAGTCCCACGCTCAACATCCCCTGTAGCAAAGCTTGTCAAGAGCCCAGTAGAGAATCCAGTTCTGCAACTCTATCAAGGAGAAGACAGAGAACTGTAGCAACTAGAGATTTTTCCATGGCAGTACCAGCCAGGCTGTTGGTTGTTTGTGAAATCCTCCACTGCTTTGACGTTTTACCCTTGCTTTTCAGGAACTGCAGAGACAATTAAAAAGGCAGTTAGAGATTGTTTTACAAGCAAGTACTACCAAAAAGAAATATCAAAATATGGAATAGGTAAAGTCATATTGGTAGTTTAGTAAGAAAAAAAATATACTATATATCTACAGATTACTATAGTTCATCGCAAATTATCTCAACTGCTCAATATCATCATTTTGTTTTTAGAATGTCAGTATCATCATAACAAAGCAATTTTTATGAGACACAATCTAGCCACTATTGTTTTAATACAAATTTTAGTGGTGTTTAAGGTAAAGCAGTGAAGAGGAAAGCATGAAATTTGTTGTTCTACTAAATGCCAATCACAAACTTTATCAATAATCTATGCAGTAGCAGTAGGCTGCCACAGAAGGGTTAATTTCATTAACATGGAGATAATTCATAACAGTAGTCTATCTCCAGGTTCAGCAATAACGACAGGATGATTTCAAGCATAGAATATTTTCAAGTTTCTTATCAAGATTAAATGTTAGTTTCTTGTCAGTAGCTCAAGCTTGACTTCTAAGCAAGTTAAACTAATTCTCGTTTGTTTAACAATAGAACTCAGTTCATGGTCATAAATCGGATAAAAAAAAAAGCTCTGAAACCTAGCTCAATCAACATAATTTACATTCCAGTCCCATTAGACTGAAAGCATGTAAATATAAGAAGAACGAAAACAAAGGGGTCATAAATTTGTTCATTTGGGCAGACACTTAAATTGAAAACTCATTTCGCTAAATAAGTAAATAAGTAGCAGGTTGGAGCAGAGACTGATATTTTCAACATGTGACAAAGCACATGTTCTGTGTTTCAGCAAAAAAAAAAAAAGAAAGAAAGAAAGAAAGAAAACTGAATTATACTAGGAAGATATAAATATCACTGGGCGTAGCATCAAAGCTCTGAACCTGACAGCAATAACTGTTAGAAATGGATATTTGTTGTCAGTTACGATTTCCTTACAGAATTTTTAATTCTGGGTGTCATTGCAGCAATACCTCCATCATCCTTTGTTTTTCACCATCAAAACACTAGCAATTTTATTTTTATTTTTTTGCTCAAAAAATAAAAAGAATTACTAGCACAAATCAATAAAAACATTCATTCTAAAAGAATTAGTAGCGATTAAAAGAAGGAAGTTGGAAAGCAAAAGAATCCTATATGCATCTAAAGTAATGAAATGGGATACAGTGGAAAAAGGATTGATCACTGGTGAAGAGCACTCACAAAGAAACTACAAATCAAAATAACAGCAAATTCCCAACTCCCCCATCAAAAAGATACAAAATAATCTAACAGCATCTGAAATGTCCAGTGAAAGAGAGTCAGGATGAAGGACAGGGAAAAGATCAAGTTCAGAGAGTCAAGCCAATCTATAAGTGCTACAAATAACAGCTAACAAGATAACAAAGGGATGAAGCAAAATTCTTTCAATTTGTTATTCAATTTACATGCAACATTTTGTTCACAATCAAAATGACAAAGTTTGAGGCTCTTACAGATAATAGATGTTTTCAACTTCTTCCTCTTTTTTTTACATTCATTGTCACCACTACTTATCAACTTATGATCTCGTAATGGATGATATTTCGTGGACGCCACCTGTTCCATTGCCACCTCAAGTCTCCGCTTCTCATCTCTCTGACATAAAAATGATCACAGGAATTAGGAAAGAAAGCTTTCGATTTCCACTAAACTGATATACTGACTACTACACAGAGAGAGATCAAAGCTTAGCTTACATAAGCCTTATCAAAGCCTGATATCCGTTGCCTGCAAAGCTTAAGTTCCATCTCAAGTGAATGAACCCGAGATTCAACTGGAACAGCACTCTGCTCCACTATTTGTTTTTGCCTACCCCTAATAACTTCCGGCTGCCACACATTCAGAGCCACAGAAGCTTGCCTAAAGAAAAAAAAGAACTCACATCCATGAATGCATGAACTTCAAAAAGGAATATCCAAATCAATGAAAATGGGAAAGTTATGAACTGAAATCAAATGCTAAAGGATTGAAATGAGTTTGAGATTCAAACAAATTACAGGCTTCTGTTATTTGAAACAAACTGCTCTGCTTTTCCATTTTTCATTTATTTTATTTGGTTTTGCCATTAATACTCTAAAATCATTTGCAACATGACATTTAATTGTTCGAATACAAAACGAAGAAGGAAAAAGAATGATTTACCTGACCTTGTGTAAATTGGACAATTCAGCAGCCGTGGTTCTCATTTTCTCCGTCTCTTGACGCAATCCATTCTCAATTTCTCTTATTTTCCTTTCAAACTCCAAAACTTCACTCTCCTTTCTAAGCACCGCCCTCCTATGAGCCGCAACCTTCCTCGATTTCTCCCTCTCAAACCTAATCCCAGAAAAAAAAAAAAACATTCATTAATTTTGAACAGTATTAAAAGCAAATTCATCAAGAAAAAAAACATATAAGATTTCGATTCTGAAATAAGTATACTTGATTTTATAAGTTGATTTAGCTGATGCGGAAGTTGAACTGTTGGGGTTGGGGTTTTGTTGATTTGTAGAAGGGAAATCGGAGGAGAGGAGGAGGAGCCAAAGAGAGTTCTCAGCGGATAAACGGTGGAGGCGTCTACAGGAAATTGAGATACAACACAGATCTTTGTAGTTCAATTTGGAATTTTGGATTCCCATTTCCAGAATTTGTCTCCATAGTTCGTCTGGTACACCTCCCATTTTTAATTTTTTATTTTAATTTGTAGTTTTAACGGTTTGATACTCCTACTCCTACTTATTCGATGGGGTAAACTATATCTTACCCCCTTAATCTTTTTAATGTTTCATTTTGTCATTATATTTTATAATTGACCTTATTTTTCCAAGAAGTTCCACTATTAAAAGCTATTAAAATTTAACCTTTTCTTTTTTTTTTTCTTCACCATTTGTTATTTTTTCCCTCGTTCTCCCTTCCAACTCTTACATGATGTTCCTCAACTTCATCCAAATCTCATGTTTGGAAACAATTCTTTGAAACTTTGTACGAAAGTCCCCGTTTCGAATCAAAGCTAAGAGGATAAGATTTTAAAAAAATTTAAAAAAAAAAAGACAAATAATTTAAACTGACTGTCAATAGCTATTTATTATTTTATTTTTTTTAGATTAACGTGGGTGTCCGAGCCAGCTTTCACGCACCACGACTAATCCCACGAGCCCTGAAGTTAACAACCATCTAAGCCTCCAGTGGCCATCATATGAGCAACCAAGGACTCGAACCTGAGACCACAGAGTGAGCAAACCCCTTAATTCCAAATCCTTACCACTTGGCTACCACCTAGATGATTGTCAATAGCTATTTATTATTATTTTATTTTTTTTTTAGATTAACGTGGGTGTCCGGGCCAGCTTTCGCGCACCACGACTAATCCCACGGGCCCTGAAGTCAACGACCATGTAAGCCTCCAGTGGCCATCATATGAGCAACCAAGGACTCCAACCTGAGATCATAGAGAGAACAAACCCCTTAATCCCAAATCCTTACCACTTGGCTACCACCTAAATGGTTGCTATTTATTATTAATCTGTCTCATGAAGGAGTGTTAACATAAAACGCTAATCTCTTTATTAAAAGTATAGTAAACGTGTAATTTATCTCCACTCTACATGATATAAACTCACGTGATCAAGACATATAGATATCTTGAATCACTAGCTAAATAAAACAAGTTCTAATACCGGGCAAAGAAAAAACAAGGATCCTTTCCCTTCATATTCTTTCCATCTTACTTCACTCCTACAATTTATTAACTCATCCGTTCACATTATTTCCCATAATAGAAGTTCATATTCAAGCCCGGATGCTTTTTTACAGGGCACAACCACGACAAAACTAATTTTATGATCTAGCGAGTTACAAGAACTAAAATGCTGAACTTTGTTCTACCGTCTGGTTTTCCTAAGGTTGTGAATTCAGAAAGAAATGCATTCCATTGATGGTTTGAAGATATTTGCTCTACACTGTACAACATCAAACAGTGGATCGATACACATTCCAAATCCAATTAGAAGCGTCACCATGATTCGGCGTTGATGAACTGGTGTGGTTAAATCTCGTTCATTCATCATGGTATAACAGGACCACAAATTATAGGTTCATAAAGCAAATGGATACATCTCGGTTTGTTTCCGTAACAAACTCCCTGTAAATCACCCTCTCATCCCAACCCAGGCCACTCATTAATGACTACATAAATCTATTATCTCAAACATTCATTCGTCTCAAAAGACACTCTCAAGCAGCGAGATGTTCCACATTTGATTTGCACAAATATGGGTATTTTCAGCCGCACTGCAGAGTATGACTTGTTTTTTTTCATTTACTGGCAAATGGGTTGCATGATAACTCCAAGGGAATGGTATCCTTGGTCTAGCTTAGCTAATGTTGCCATCTACAAACAAATGAATATCACATATAAACCTTGAATGAATTTTCTAAATCACCAAGAACTTTTCGAGTCGTATGCATCTGTTACTGAAATAACAATTTCAGAAGTAGTGCATCTGTTACTGAAATAACAATTTCAGAAGTAGTAAAGGTTCATAGACATGTAACAGTAATGCTAATTCTCTTTTCATCCACTTCAAACGGCTGTATGCCACAAGCGTAAGAACTCCTCACAAGAAAAGACCAAAAAAACAAGAAAATGACTGGCCATTAAATGGGTGATAGCTCATAGCCTTTTTGGTATTCAAATCATGCTAAAAAAAATTAACAAGCCAGCAGTCACTCAAATACTAGAGTTTTCTCATTCAAAACCCTCAACTCATAATCTAACATTTCAGAATAAATATGTTGATTCTAATTCTATGCTATGAGCTTATCCAGTTTAAAGTTTAAAAAGAGGATATTAAGAAGATAGCAAAAGCTTTAAAGACAGAGAACATGGTTGTCAAGGTCCCATACAAGCAAAAGCACAAACAAATGTGTGTGTGGGTCTGTTCAGAATTAAATGTGACATTGTAATTAAAATTAATTTTCCACATAGCATTTGAAATACAAGATAAAAGAAGACACTAATGTCAACACACTTCAGAAGTTCAGTATCAGAAAATAAGTTCCGAATTTGATAAAGCTAACAACCTTAAACCTGAGTCAGATGACATTTGTTGAATTTACCAGTTACTTGACCTTGCTGCATTATCTAATCATGGACTAGAATCATGAGGACCTTGCATGACCTAAAGGAGTAGAAATTTCAGGGGTTAATACTTACAGTTATGTATCCAAAATTCATGTCTATTTGAAAAATATTCCTTTGAACAGTAAAAATCTTCTTCTTATAAAATAGAGGATTAGAACATCATCAGATGTGTTGCTGTCCCCACAATATAAGGTTCCATCAATAACCGGGTCAAGAAGTAAAAGATGACACCCAAAGCTATTGAAATGGGGAGAGCTGGCAGAGCCTGGCGCCACACTGACAACAAAATAAGGGTACAGCCAAGTCCAGAAATAATTGCAAGGTAGCATGCATATACTGTCATCAGATCATACATTGCAGCCCTGCCCACAAGAACGCTGTAAAACACAAAATCTCCAAGACCAAGTTTAATACCTCTACTAGAAACGTCAGAATTCTCCATGCCATCCCTCACCCGTTCCCCTCCATTCCTCATTTCTGGTGCGCCAACAAGCGGAGACCTTTCCTCATCGACAACTATCTCAGAGTCACGATTTCCAACCACAGTTGAATACTCTGATGAGCTGCTGCTAGATGAGTGCCTCTCATGCAAAATATCCACTGACAGGGACCTCCCATCTTCATCTCTCCTTTGTACACCTTCCATGTTTCCAAAATTGGTGTCCTCAATAACAGTATAGCCAGAATTTGCACGATTTTGATTCTCATTTTGATCTGTGTTGTTACTTGACATAGCTTGCATCTCCACTGACCGAGAGTCTGAAACACCGCCAACCAGAAGGTCCAAACTCCGACCCTGCACAATCCCATTTTGTGAAACTGTTGGACGAGCCTCATAAACCAATGCTGGAAGTTCCTCATCCCGACTCTGAGCCAACTCCACCAATATCTTAAGTGGCCCACCAGGTGCCAGAACTGCCACCAAATCATATAGTGCCAAAGCTACCAGCAAAGCCCACGTAGTCCACTCTGGTAACTTAGTAAACCAAGCTGCCACAAATATCCCCAATGCCACCATATATCCTTGCCTCACAAAAATCGGTACCCCACTTGAAAACAATGACATTACACCCACAATTGTAAAATTAAACGACAGAATAAAACAGGTAATTGAATCAACAGGAATTGAGAAATGCTGAATCATTGATAGAAAAATTGAGCCCCCCATTGTACCTGAGAAGCAGCAAGAACACAAAGCTAAGAAGGCCACCTCAAATGGAATGCCATTAACAATCAAAAGTCCCAATAATAACTCACGCAGATCATAATTGAGTCTAAAGGCATTGGAATATGCTAAATTGTTGAGAAAGAGGATCTATCCATCCATGAAATAACACAAAAACCAACAACGTAACACCATCACAAACACAAAATCAAGTCACATCTATGACATGACCGAACTGGTAATCGTACTAACATGCAATCATGAACTTGAAAAGGCAACAAGAAAGTACCTAAACCATTGAATCAAAGCGAAAATAGATAAACCATTGAATCAAACCTTCAATCATGGATAACAAATATAAAACTACAAAATGAAATCTACAAACATTTCAAAAACCACCACATCAAACTAACAAAACACACTTTAGGAGCTAAATCATCGACAAAATTTTCAGCCCAGTTGCCCAACTAAAAACCCAAAATAAACCCACGTCACTTAAATTAACAATCAGCAAGAATACACAAATGAAGATTCGATACAATAAACTCACAAGATAATTCAAAAAATGTAACATAATTAACTTCACAGCCCAGTAACAAAAACATATACACGAACAGTCGAAGTATGAAATGTACCTAGCACGAAAAAAGCCGAGAACCGCATGTAATTCTTCAAGAATCCAGTACAATTGTAATAATACAAGAGAACAAGAAAAAAAGTAACCACGGCAATGAGAATAACAAACACGAGCGCGTTTAAAAGAGCGCCTTCGAATTTCTGGGAGGTTGAGTCGGAGGAGCTCTCGAGGTAGACGAGGTTAGCAGCAGTGCGGATCGGCGGAGCGGAGGCCGCAGAGAAAGGGTTCGAAGAGGAGAGAGAGTAGACGATGAGAACAACAAGGAGCATGCAGATTGAGACTGGGGACATGACGCCAATAATTTCGACACCGATTGAATCTAAAATGCTCGACTGCATTTTTTTGGTTTTGGGATTTCGCCGAGCAGGTTATGGGCGTGGCTTTTTGTGTGGGATTACTCTCGTCAAAAGAGGTAGAGAGTATTTCACTTCACAGCTAGCCTTCCGTCGATTTGACATTTTTAAGCAATGGGTAGAATGTTTCACAGTGTTTGGCCCCTTGTTTTTTTTTTTTTTTTAATGTAAATGTTTTGCCCCGTCTTAGCAGGTAGTGTTCTTGGGAGAAATTATTACACCAATATGATTTATCCCTAAAAGATTATGGACCAAACAAATATAAATTATTTCTCACGTTGTTGAATCTATTCATAATAAAAGTATCAACAATTATTTGTTAGGCTTGCGTTATTTCTAGAGTAAAATTGAATTTGAGCACCCCCTTGAAATCAACACAATTTATTTTATAATAAACTTTAAGATAATATAATGAAGTGAATACATATAGCTTGAAATTATATAACCGTTTATCAACATGGATTAGTAGATGAGTTAAGTGGTCCGGCATATGTCTTATTTTGAGCTAAAAAATTATTAATATAAAAATATAATGTTCAAGTAATATTATTATATTTTAAAGAATAAAAGTGTTTTTCATCTAGAAATATATTAAAATAATATTTTTTTATTTTAAAAAAATTATTTTTAACATCAGCATATCAAAACAACTTGAACACATAAAAAAAATTTAAGTAAAATAAATAAACTTTTATGGAATGCAATTTATACGCTATTCCAAACAATCTCTAAATCCATATTCTAAACCTATTTATCCATGGTCCAAAAAGAAAATTCATGCATCCGATTTCGCCAATCAATAGTGGAAACAAATTATGAATTGTAGTTCTAGAATAGTCAAGAAGGAGGTTTCATGTTTTTACTATATAACTATAAATATTTCACTCTAGACTGATACAATAAAATTATTAATTTATCCTCTTTCAAATAACAAATGACCTTACCTAAAAGGGTAATATGGTCCTTTTTTATATATGAATAATGAAAATATTGAGTTGCTCCTGAAGACAAAAAATTACATGCCTTTAGTCAAGGAGTATTATGTGTTTTTTATATTTTAGACCTAAACGATGTCAAAAATGTATCAAGATATCTTTTTTTGATCCAATAATGAAATGTCAAGTTTCACCCAAATGTCATTGTTCATCAACTAAAAGTAAAAAATAAGGTTAGACTCGTAAAATAGGCTTAACATGGCTTTCTTTTTAAACTCATCTCACAAATTGTTGTCGAAGTTAACAAACTTATCCAAATAGATTTTATCCATGAGGTTAAGTATCCTACTTGGATTTCAAATATCTAATAAATAAAAAAGATGTGAAATCCATGTTTATATGGATTTAAAAAACTGTAAAAATGTTTATCTTAAAGATGACTTTCCACTTACAATCACTGAGATCCTGATTCACACTGTTATAAGCCATAAGAGGTTAACTTTTATGGATGATTTATCGAGCTATAATTAAATTTGAATGGCACTTCAAGATGAAGAGAAGAAGGCCTTTTACACTCCAAAAGGAATGTTGTTATAAGATTATGTCTTTTAGTTTAAAGAACACAAGTGCCACTTATCAAAAGAAAATGAAGAGGATTTTTAATGACATGTTTCGCCAACACGTTGAATGTTATGTTGATGGCCTTGTGATGAATTGATGGCCTTGTGATGAAGTCAAAGGAAAAGGAAAATCAATTGCAAGATATTTGTCTAGTGTTTGAACAATTATATTGATTCTAACTAAACATAAATCTATTGAAATATGTTTTTGGTATATCCTTATACAAACTCCTAAGGATTCATAGTTTGATATTGAGGACTTGAGATTGGTCAGTCTAAGATTGATGTTATTTTAATGATGTCGAAGCCATGAAACATTAATGAATTGAAAAGCCTTCAAGGAAGATTGACCTATATACAGATATTCATTTTTAACTTAGCAAGTAGATATCAGTCATGCAATGAACAAAGATCAATTAATACTTATTTATTCCATTAGTGCTATAAACATTAATACAAGAATGATATTTTATTCTTTATATTATTGTTGAAACATGTTTATTGGGAGTGTTATTTGTTTAATAAAATAATAAAGACAAAAGGAGTGTTTTCTACTGTGTAAGGAGGACTTTACATGAGGTTGAACCAAATATATTATAAAAGTAGTACTTTAAATGGGCTTGAACTAAATTACTCTCTAATAGAGAAGACATGTTAGGCTAATGTTTGCCATAAAAAAATTAAAGGCATTACCTTCAAGTATATTCAATGTGGTTAATCTCTTAAGTCAATCTTTTTAGATACATCATCTTAAAGTCATTTTTATATTTTTATAAGGAAGATTAGAAAAATAAGCATTATTACTTTTAGAACTTGAATTTTTTTTATATCTCATAAAAGACAATCATGGAGCAAACATTAGCTGATTTTCTTGTCAATCATCATGTTCTTAATGAATGAGAGTTTTTTTAAGACTTATCTTATAAGAACATTTTGCTCATTAAAATGTCAAGAAGCTATAACTCTTTCCATATCACAAGTAAATATTGAAACTACTAATGACATCACTTGATTACATTACTTTGTAGTATGAATTGTAAGAGAAGAATATGTTAGCCAATGTCATAGCAAATATGTCATTAATATTAGTATCATATGGTGAAAAAATCAAAGTCCCTATATGTTAAATATGGATGGTTCCACCAACAATAAGTGATGTAGATGAGAAAGAATACTTAAGTGTAGTTTTTGTCTATAAGATTAGGAAGAAAAAAAAATAGACTATTGCCAACTGCTTATCAATTATTTAAAATATAGTAAGCTACCTAAATATCTACACCACAAGATAGTGGTAAGGCAAAGAGCTTTTCACTTCATATATTTCTAACGCACTCTTTGTTAATATTATTTTAATAGAGTCTTTTTGTATTATTTTGGAGAATAAAAGCCTATAAAAACTCTAAAGGAAACAAATTTTGAAATTTATAAAGCTCATTAATTAGGTCATAAACTTCTTTTTCAAATCAAAATAATTGGATATTATTAGCCTAAAATGGTGAAAGAATGCATTAAATATGCTATAAAATATCAAACTTGTCAACTATCTAAGCCTTTACATATGATAATTGCTTCTTATCCCTTGATGCTTAGGGACTTTATATAGTAAGGCCATTATAAAAAATCATATAAGCATCTTTACATATTGGTCATAATCGATTACTTATCAAAATGGGTTAAAGTTGTAACATTAAAATATGTCAATAAAAAGATAGTTGTGGATTTTTAAGAAAAAATCATCTACTATTATGGGATTTCAATTAATATTACAAGTAACAATGAAAAAAAGTTGTACAATGCAACAACAAAAAAGTTATGTGTACAATTTAGTTTTAAATGACATAATTTGTCACTATACAATGCTCCAACTAATTGTTTGGTAAAAACATTTAATAAGATATTATACTACATTCCTAAAAAAAGTGGTTAATTGCTCGAAAAAGGATAATCATGGTAGAATTGAAAAACAAAAACACTATAGGTTTATCGTATTATGTTTAAAATGCCGACTAAAACTACTTTATATTCCTTAGTATATAGTGTCAAAGTTATTCTTTCATTAGATTATCAAATTCCATATCTAAGGATCACAATCCAATAAGAACTCTTTAAACAATGTTCATCTACATCTCAAAGGACTTTAAATGTTAAATGAAAAGTGTTTTAAGATAAAACAATATTTAAAATCTCATGAAGCTTGACTTTATAGGGCTTTTAACAAGAAGATGTGATTATATTGATTTCAAGTATAAGATCTCATCTTGGCGATACAACAAATAAATATGTCAAAATATATGGACAATAAGTTCCTCTCCAAATAGAATGGATCTTATATGGTTCAACAAATTCCTCTCCAAATCATTAATAAGAATGGATTGAAGATTAAGCATATTAATAATAAATTCATAAAGAGATACTATGTTTGAGATCTAATATAGATCCTGACCCGCATGAGTTAAAATTATGGATAATAAAAAAGATAAATTAAATTATGATATGACTTAATCCTTTAACAATATAGGTATGTATACAACTTGGAACTTGTTTCGAGTATAGTCACATAAATTATTTTAACTAAAAACAACGTTTTAAGTTGTATTGTGACTTGATTCTTTATTTATAAAGGTACGTTAACAGTTTAGAAATTATTATAAGTTAAATTATATCTCCTTTTAAAACTATCTTGACCTATATGATTATTTGCATGGTGGAGAAAAAAATAACCTAACAACACAACCATAACATAAAAGCATAAGTAACAAAATCACAAATCTAATATTGTTTACAAATCTTTAAAAAAAAATATAACAAGAAGAAGAAAAGATTTGAAAACTACCTAGATCAAAGGTCTTCTCATGTTTGATAGAAAGTTGTGAGTCATCAAACTTGATGGTTTGTTAAAAGTAGCAACCGTTGAGAAATGGTTTATCAAAAGTAGCAATCATTGAAAAACGGTGCTTCAAGCTCTATAACCATTAAGAAATGGTTTGTTGAGCACCATAATCGTTGAGTAATGATTTGTTAAACATGATAATTATTAAAAAAATGATTTATCAAGTTTTATAATTTTTGAGTAATGATTCATTAAAAGTAATAATTCTTGAGAAATGGTTTGTCAAGTTCCATAATTATTGAGTAACAACTCGCCAAACACAATAGTCATTGAAAAACATTTCATTGAGAACCATAACCAATGAGTATTGGTTTTTTAAATGCAACAACTATTAAGAAATGGTTCATTAAGCTCTACAGCCATTGAGAAACAATTCATCAAACATTATAAATATTAAGTAACAACTTGTCAAGCACAATAATCATTAGGAAATGGTTCATCAAGCACCATAATGACTAATTAATGGTTTGTCAAATACAGAACTATTGAGAAATAGTTTCTTAAACTCCATAACCATAAAGAAAAGGTTTGCCAAGCTCCATAATTATTGAGTAACATCTCATCAAACACAACAAGCATTAAGAAATGGTTTATCGAGCACCATAACCATAGAGAAACGATTCGTCAAGATCCATAATGAGAAACAATTCCTCTAGCACTATATGAGTTGAATAAAAATTCATCAAACACAATAACCATTAAAAAACCATCTATCAAGCTTCATAACTATTAACAACATATCAAATGTAGCAATTTTTGAGAAATTTTTAATTAAACTCCATAATTGTTAAGTAATGATTCTTTACATATAATGACTATTAAGAAAATGCTCTTCAAATGAAATAATAATTGAGAAATAGTTTACACATCAAATCCCATAAAAAAAAAAGTAGTGTTTGTTAAGAAACAGTTCATAAATCAAATCTTGGATGAAATTATTCCCACAAATCAATCTTAGTTTTTATAATGACTGGCAAGATCATGAGCATAAGCATTGTCACCTATTAACCCCATTTTGAAGAAAAATTATCAAAAATACTTTGGTTTACAGATACTTAAATTTTAAATAAGTCAAGCATGTCATTTAAGAACTTTATTGCACCATCACAGAAAATAAATTCTTACATTGGCAAGATCATAAGCACAAGCATTGTCAACTATTAACCCCATTTTGAAGAAAAATTATCAAAAATACTTTGGTTTATAGATACTTAAATTTTAAATAAGTCAAGCATGTCATTTAAGAACTCTATTACACCATCACAAAAAATAAATTTTTACATTGGACGATAGAAAGTGTTATACAGACTCCCTACTATTGGATCAAAACAAAGGAAAAGGTTTGTTGGTTTATCAATAGGGTTCTGGATTTATGCTTCAGAATTATATATGTTACCAAATCAATCAACATATAATTTGATTTAAAAAAAAAAAAGCTTTAGACCATGGTGGTGTTCTATTGGCTGTTAAAGTACTCTTATCTTCATAAATATATAACTTTTTATATGGTAAAAGAGATGTTATTTTGAATTAGAAATGAAGAAAATAAGTTACTAGAAAAAACAATACACACAAGAAACTAAGAAAAGTAAAGTAAAAGAAAAACAAGTTATAAGATTCGATATATGAGTATATACAAGAAATTTAATTAAATTTCGTGTTTATGAAAAACTTTCCTCTTAACAAATTCATCTCTTACTAGCAACGCATTAAACAAGAAAATAATTGCTAAATTTCAAGTGCACAAAAATCAAGATAAAAGATAAAGGAAATGATGTTTATCCTCAATCATAACTTATCAACTACTAGTTAGAGTTGTAAACACATTGTTTATTGGATTCAATATGACAAAATCTTCAAAACAGGATTATACAATAACCCTTTTTTAAAAGAAGAAAAAATCTTATAGGCAGGTCAAAATTACTAATTACTGTTAATGTATAAAGGAAAATTTTATGATTTTTACTTTGCTCCCTAAAATCTGCAATTGCTTCAAATCCAGTAAGAAATTTTGATTTGATTTGATTTAAAATTAGTCATTAAATTTCTAATTTTGACAATTATAATTTACTTTCACAATGAAATATATCTATATTAACTTATTATGAAAATTTAATACGATAAAATTAAATTTTAGTTGAAATAATATATTCAAAGTATAAAAATCTCTCAGCCTTACTTTTCGAGTTATGTCCACTTATTTTAAGGCAAAATGAATTTGTCTTGATGGGTCATATATAAAAACAAAAAATTTCTACTAATCAAATTTTTCTATGTTATTTTTATTGTATTTTTACATAAAAATAAAGTAAAATTAGAATAAATAGCATGAAAAATAAATAGATCTTTATATATTTCTTGGTCAATAGAAAGTTGATACATGAATTGTGTATTTAAGATATTTTGTCATAAATATAAAATCCTATAAATAAGAATCAACTAATAAAAAAATATCATATGATATTAACAAAACACTTGAGTGTCTCTACAAGTCTCTCTATAAATAGAAGGTCTCGCTCTAGATAAAAGAAAAGGAATTCTTAGAGATACAAAAACAATTTCAAGACAGGATCTTTAAACAAAAAATCTCTTTCAAAAGCTCTCAGGCCTCCTTTATTTATGCATGAAATCTATGGAAAAACAAAACTCTCAAGCCTCCTTTATTTATGCATGAAATCTATTAAAAAAAAACAAAAAACAAAACTCTCAAGCCTCCTTTATTAATACTTAAAGTCTACAAAGAACAAAATTTAATTGAATCAGGTTTAAACGTCTCATAAGGGTTCCTCAAAATACTTTAAAGATAAATTAAAGATACTTTTCAAAATATCAAATCACAGATTTCATTCTATAATACACACATGAATTTATGTTCTAACAAAATACAAATCTTGACTTGATTGCCATAAATCAAATTCAAGGGAAGAATTGGATGATTGTTTTATTTTTCTTGTAAGAATATTTTAAATATAAATTATATGCAACTATATATTTTAATAAACTCTTGCTTAATTTTCAACTACTTGAAATTATGTCCATAATTTAATTTACAAGAAGATGAAGTTCTATTGAAAAAAAATCATTAATAAATTAAAATGGCAAATGTTACAATTTAGTTGGAGTTCATATGATCACTAAGAAAAGAGAAGAGAAAATTTTAAATTGTATTAGAATTCATAATATAAACTTTTTATATTTTATAAACAATTTATAGAAAATTAGAGTTAAAAGATTACGGAACTCAAATTCTATAATAAATAAAACATCATCAGAAACGATGGCCAACTCTATATTTATAATTTTATTCACAAGTTTTTTTGTGCAATTTATCTCTTTCCTTTACTGCTTTCCGTTATAGTTCTTCTACCTTATACTGCATTATTTGTTTTTACCTTGTTGTTTATTTCTTTGGTGCACTATGATTGTTGAGCTTGGTTTAGAAGGAGAATCCTATACTCTATTTTATTTGTTTAGCTCCTAATTATAATTTCTCCATGTTGGAATAAAAAACGAAGAACAAATAGCATTTTATCAAGAAATCAATAGTTGATCAGCAACTTCGTGTCAGATAGATCATCACAACTATCTGTCCAGGGTCTGATACCTAGGCATAGGATCCTTGAGAAAATTCTGAATTAAGAACCGGAGTACACTATTGCAGATATGGCAACTCTAGCTGCAACTGAAATCCACTCAGTTTTCCAAGATAAATGATGGAATTACCATTGAACTACAACACAATCAGAATTTTACACAACATAGAAAATACACAGAGGATCTTTGAACCTAGTAGCATAATTATCTAAATAACCAGCAGTACGAGCGAACAAATGACCAGCCATTTCTTATGAGCAAGGAACATAACATGCATCACCGTAGGTGACAAATGATTTAGAGAGAGAGTGTTTACTGATTACCATTCCCAGGCTAGAGAGATGTTCGTGAAGAGAGGCTAGCATAACTTTGCAGATGACCATCTTAGTGAAGAAACACCTCTGTGAAGCCATGATCCTCTCCACAACAAAGCCACCATGGGCAACTTACGCTTGGCATGAATGGATTAATAGACGGCTGCGAAATGCTAAACCAGCCATGATCACCTTTATAATTGTGGAAAACAATACCAGCATCTGCACTGCCTTCAGTTTTGCATGATGCCATAAGCCATTAGCATTGATCTGCGCGATCTGTCCCATATGAGACCAATAGGATACAGAATCAAACAGAGATGACAGCTGACTGAAAAGGTTCACTGCATTAATGAGCACAAGAAAACGCGAAGGCAACAGTTTGATGGCTCTTTCACTGGCTTACCGTGACAAACAATTTTTGTTGCCCAATACAACCTAACACAAAAATCCAAATAGCCTTAAGATGATGATCTAGATGAGAGGATTCCATCACGAGATAAAAATGACAAACAGCAGGTGTTGCCATCAACAAAACGTAATCACCAATATCAGAAAGCAACCAAGCTGCTTTAACATGTGAGCACAACCAAAGAGGAGAAGGGACTGAGGATTAATAGTAACTCTGTTAGTTACAACCCTCCTAAGAAGTTAAAATGGCAAGACAAGCCCACCCCATGAAGTTTCATTTTAGAGGTACCTATAAATGAGCTTTGTCTGGATACTGTGACGGCTTCGAGGAATATCTTAATTTCTCATCTGCAAAGACCTCTGGCTAGCATGGCACTAGTAGCATGATAAACGCTACCAACTCTGAGTACATCTTTTGGATAGAAAATCAAGTAAAGGTGAACTTCTCATCGAGTATTCTGAGTGGAATCTTGATGGATATATCAGCGTTGTATAACCAGCTTTGTAATGGCCAAAAAACAGACAAAAGCAGATCAACGAGAAAATGAAACACACACAACTCACACACAATTTTAAAATCCATTGCCAATGATGCAAACAAGTAACCCATGATAAAAGATATTGTCTTTACGAATTCACATAGTATGCTTTTGTAGTCAGACTCACTACTGGACCGAAATATATCTTAAATACCCAATAGTTATGATGTTACTATACAAATTAAAGTTGCAATGTTATCATCATTCAACAATTTTTTTATCCATAAAACTTAATACATGTATGAATTAGAGAACAGCCAAAACTATAAGTGAGCTTTGCAAAAGGGGAAATACATCTGATACTAGCTGATACTAAAATTTGGAAAGCCTGGTTGTCATGATAAAACTAGCTTCCCTTTAACCATATGATAAAAGCCAGGTCACCAACTTGGATGGTCATATGCCAAGCCCAGGTTTTGGAATGCTCTGGCATCTCCGCTCAAAACCTGAAATTTCAACATTGCAGAATTGCATAACAATCAACATGATGATTGGAATGCCAATCAGTGAAAGTGTTATGCTCAAACACAAACAAGGGACTGAATGTATTGAAAGGCATCATGCCCTTCATAACCCAGTTCAGCAGGAAATTCAAGTCCTGGCTCTAAAACACTAAGCATCTTCAATGTACCATCGAAAACATTCAAGGACACGGCTATACTGCCAACTGATATCACAACCTTCAATTCTTCTTCCTTTTCAGCCAGAAGAACATTCAATATTGAAAATGTATCAAACTTTTGTTCAGGAAATGCCCTTTTCATACTATGAAGACTCACATGATACAGAAAAGACCTTCCAGAATAATCAGAAGCCATCTCCCAAACATCAAATCCAAAGATGAAACGGCGTCCTATGCCTGCCAAGTGCAAACGGCCCCTTGATTCCCCAAAGTACATCATTTCCCGAAATCTGTTTACAGTTGAAAATATAGGAGGCATTGGCATTATCTTCAAACTTTCAGTATTTACATCGAAATACAATGTGGTTTGTTCATAACTGCACCAATGAATAGCACCATTGCAGAAAACCCCATTCACAAAACCATACAAAGTTGGTGCTTCCAAAGAGTTTTGCAAGAAGCTCCAAGAGTTGGTACATGAGGAATATAGATAAATTTGGGGATTTTTAGAGACTCGATAATCAACATGAAGACAAATGATCTTGTAGTGATGTGATTTTAGGGGATCAAAGGCCAAACCATAAAAACTTGAGTATGTTTTAGAATTCCCGAATTTAGGAACCGGAAAAGAAAGAGTCTTAAATTGCTTGGTAGTGGGATTACAAATAACACCCTTGAGTTCAGAACCTGCATCATCAAAACCACGGCCATAGAAGATGGACATACAAAGGATCAATCCGTTGCAAGAATTCTTTATCTTGAGCCGATAATTCGGAGACACATTCAAATAGTCAAAGACTGCAGCTTGAGAATAAGAAGATGAATCATCACCAATGAGAGGGATGAACTGGAAAGTCGGAGTGGATGAGTAAAAGTTGTTGAGCAGGAGGGCATTGGGTGTGGGGTTTAGGACTCGTTGGTGGCAAGCATGCCAGATACAGAATTTGGGGTCAGAAATTAAAGAGAGCCACTGTTTTGATACACACTTGCATTTCAGGAGAGGTTTTGCAGGTATTCGGATGAGAATTTCGGTCAGAAGGTCTTGGTTGCTGGCAATTATTTCCGCCGAAGATAAAGAAACACGCTTCATATATAAAAATTTTGGGTTTTTGATAACAAATACAGAATTTGGTGTGAGTTTTGTTTTATCTAACAGGCTGATGTCATTCTCTTATAAAGATAACAACTTCAACATAAACCCAGATCCCAGAATGCAATAAAATTCAAAACCAGAGATATGGACAATATATAATCAACTAAAAGTGAAGACCCATTTACCAAAAAAAAAAAATTAGCTTCATCTCTGAACTGTTTCAAGCTGGTGGAAACATGAGCGTCCTAAAGGCTGCAATTACTTAAACGGCAAACCGGTCTTCTCTCTGATTTCTGTTCCACTCCAAAACGTGAAGTGCTTGCTATCTCCAGCAGTATGAGGTTCCTAGCAAGCCCCCTCAGGCTTTCAGGGCTCGCTCTTGAGGGTTGAGGCCGATGCTTTCAGTTACAGTGAAACCATGAGAGCAATTCTTGTTTTCGCAGACAAAATTTCTTGACTCTGTCCGTCTCTCTATTTCGATACTAATTATATTTTGAAAGTTTTTTAAAAAAAAATAAAAATTCTTTTATATATTTTGTTTTAAATTAGTATTTTTTTAATATTTTTTTTATTATTTTGATGTGATATATAAAA
>SRLM01014349.1:79729-105820 GCA_015708895.1 Populus ilicifolia
ATATATATATCATCTCAAGATAATTTTAAAAATTTGTTGAATTAAGTTCCTATTTGATTTTTTATTGGTCTTTAATTGTAATCATGTATATTAGTTACTTTCTAATCCCTAATTTCTAAAACTTATTTATAATTAAACCACATTTAATTAATTATCTCAATTTAATTTCCAACTAATGGATTTTATATATGAGACCCATTAATTTTCAATGAGAATCAGTTGGGTTAAATGTAAAACATAATCCTAAACAAAAACAAGATTAAATTTATTTATTTATTTATATTTAAAAATAAAATAAAATATCTTGTAACGAGTCACGCTCTCGTAAATATTAAGAAAGTTATGTAACCTTTCAATGACTAGTTTCTAAGTGTAATTACTATTTAATTCATTAACAATGTTATAATTTAGACATTATAGTATATAACGTGTCTACTTTATTGAATTATGTTTATTCTTAAGACCATAATTATTAGTTGTTTGAATAAGATTTAAAAAAAATTTAAAATCTCATTCCTTATTCTACAAAGATTTAGAATTATATTATTTGATAACAAATAGAATATTTTAATCAATTTCATCTAGAATGATAAATCCTTTCTTAATTACTCAGATATCCTCGTATATTTTATGTTATACCTAATATATGCTTACTTGTTACCCATAGTTAAGACAATGTGTAGTAGGATCAAAACATAACATCATCTATATAAAAGAACTCATTAATCTCAAATTTAAGAATCACTTACACAGTCATCACATGAGTTTTTTTTATAGTTATAAGTAATCTTTTCATGTAGAATTCTCATACAAGTCAGTTCAATATACATGTTATATAACATGCACTTTCATATTAGTTATAAGTATCGTTTATATCAATTATCTTTTTTCATAAAAAAAAATAACATATTGATTATAAGTATCTTTTATATTTTTACTTATGAAAACAAATGTTTCATTTCCTAAATAAAATAACACAATATTCAGCAATCTTAATAGCTCTAATTAATATCAAGTCTTAATAGAGCATTAAATAGTAATATATAGGAACAATACTTTAATGCAACACGAATCTCATAATTATTGTAATTTTATAATTTTCTTTACAAAGTACTTTTAACTCCGGAACTTTATATTTATTTATTAAACATTAATTCATTAATTAAATAATGGTGAATATTAAAGATAAAAAAACTTTTATTAAAAATTAAATATGTTTATGTAAAAAAATTAATATCGCATGTAATCAACTAATTTATTATATTAGAGATATACATTAAGAATTCATTGATTACCAACTGAATTAAGCAACTACTAATTGGCAACAAAGATACTAATTTGAATTTCAAATAGTTACTAACTAGTTAGGCGGATTGCACTATATCATAAGCTCACCTTTAACCTTCAGAAAAATTTAAAAGGAGGACCAAAGCCTATCTCGATTCTTTCAGGTTAGGTCCTAAATGTATGTGGATCCTGCTTGGATAGGACCCAAAATTATTTTGAGTCCTGCACAACCTAGTCAAAGTCTAGCATTAAGGTAGCCTAGGGCGGGGCCGTGTAAGACCCAAGCTTATTTGGGTCATGTACATAGCAGGATCCAACTTTATTTTTAAATCTTGTAACTAATAATTTATATACAATTCATAAATGAAAGTAAATGTAAAATTAAGTGTAATTTGATAAGATTATTATTACAATACATTTGGTAAAATTAGTAAATGATATAACATTTTCTTTCAAATTCATTAATTATAATAAAATATACTCTTATAAATTTTACTTAAAGTAATAATATTCATAATACAAATCATAATATTTTTAGTATTAATATTATTAATTATTATAAAAATAATATTAATTATAACTCCAATAATAATAATATTTTTTATATCAATACTATTAATTATGCTAAAAAATATAATATTGATTTTTAAATTAATTATACAAAAAAATATAATATTAAGAGAACAAATAATAATAGTTTCGAGATCAATACTATTAATTAGTCTAAAATAATAATAATAATTTCAACACCAATATTATCAATTATATGAAAAAAATATATTAAGAAAAAAATATAATAATTCTTTTAATATTAATTATACTAAAAAAATAATATCAACAAAACAAACAATAATATTTTTACTATTAATACTCTAGAAATTAATTATACTAAAAAAGAATATTAAAAAAACTAATAATAGTATTTTTAATATTAATACTTGTAGTTATAATAAAAGTATAGGCAACCCAAGCATCATATAGTGTTCATATAGTGTTGGTCTGCTCGCAATCAAGATGCAATTCTATTTTGGGTTTTGTCTGTCAGGTTCAGGGTTAGCCATGGACCATGCATATAAGTGCCCTAATCAAAGCACTACCTAGCACTTGAATTGCAGTCAAGAGAAAACAGCTGAAATCATGTGGCGCTTGTACTACCAGGTCTCAAGAGGAAATCCAAGTACCAGATTTCCCAACTTGGTTTTTTTATAGTAATAACAGTTTTTTAAAATTTATTAATGATGGTAATAATATTTTTATTGTTATAAATTTTAATGAAAATATTAAAAAATTTATAATACAAATAATAATATTTTTAGTAACAATAACATGAATTATTATAAAAATCATATTATTTATAACACAAAATATAATAATAATTTAGAGATTAATATTATTAATTGTATTAAAAAAATAATATTAATAAAATAAATAATAATAATTTACATACCACTACTCTCAATTATACTTAAAAAAAAACAGTAAAGGTATATGCTACCCAAGCACAATGTGGTGCTTGGCCTGCACTATAAAGGAAACAAATCAAGCATTAGTAGGCGGTGATGTGTTTGCCCAGCTCTAGGCAAGCAGCCCAAATACTATATGTGTGCAGCCTGAGAGGACACGATTCTAGCCTGATGCTTGGAGCCTACAGGCTGCAACCTTCCTACATGTTCCTATCAATAATGCAGATAGGATAAAGTACTCACATTATAGTATAATACAGTGCAACACACAATAAATTTACTTATAATAAATAATATTAAACGACACAATAAAATATTGATAAATTTTAGTTGCAGCTAATTAATTTTCCCCTTCAGATTTCAAGAGTCTACAACAATTGCTCTCGGAACTGCATAAGGTTCATGTCGGGCTTGCGAAGAATTACGTGCATTTTTCTATTTATAAGCAATATAGCATTGCCAAAATTCCTTCATGATCCCTTCAAGGTTTTTTTTTAATCTTCTAGCTGTAGATTCTTTCAATTGGGATTTTTTCGTTCTCGTTTATTTTCATGATTATGCATGCAACAAGGTGTCGGAGAATGAATTGAGATTTAATAGCATTGCCAATTTTTAATTATTAGGAGGTTTAGAATTGTTGCCAAGGCTAAAATTAAAAGAAAAGGGACCAAATTTAACTTTTGACAACAACTCCAGCTTTTTTCACTTGACTATTCACGAGGAGTGTAAATCTATACTTTGATCCATTGATTGAATTCTGTTTCCTACTTAGATCCCTTCTGATTTTGAATTTTCTGTTTTTTCGGTCAAGTTACTGGATTTTAGTCACTAATAACTATATTTTTTCTTTATTTTAAAAAAATTAAACTTAATAAAAATAATTTTTATCTTAGATAAAATAGCCTCAAAAAAGTAAATTGAAGCTCATAAAGTTATTTTATTTTTAAATAATTAGAAGGTGTTTTGTTATTGGAGATGAAGCTATAAAGATTTATGACAAACTTTTTTTATGTTTTTAAATAAAAAAATTAAAATATGATTTTTTCAAATCCAATCATATCTATCCAAACAACATATAATCCACTAAATTCTTTTTAAAAAATTGGATGTCCACCTCAATAAAGAAAAAATAGGAAGGTATATGATCGTAGGTTTCATGTGGGCAAGGAGGGCATGCCCAGCTTATGCTTGCCTGACTCTTTCTTTTATTCTTCTTTTCATGTTTTTTATTTAAAGTCTTTTTAATTAAATTTGTTTCAATAATGTTTAAATAACTATCCAATTATACCATCATGTTTAAATGATATTGGCATCTTTCATGGTAACGTTAATAATTGATTCTAAATAGTTGCTTATAAACCTAAATGTATAATTTTTTTAATTGCTGATGAAATATTTATTAAAAAAACTGTTTTAAGTTCTTTTTATATTCTTTATTAGTATTATTATTGTTTATATTGTTAATATATTCACGTTAAAATTATCAATTTATTTTTTTTTTTTATCAAAACTTGCTAAGATTATGAAAAGCTTTTTTTTTTAAATAAAACTTTTAAAAAATTTCAAAAAAAAGAAAGAAATAACGCGTTATGAAAGAGGTTTTGATTAAAGATATATTTTTTACTTATTTCATGTCATTAGAATTTTTTTTTTATCTTAGTTTTAATTGCTTGTAATTTCTATGTAATATGCAACATAGTTAAAGGAGGATGTATATATTTTTTAAAAAGAAAGATTCATTCGTTAATTATAAAAGAGAATTTATACTAACAATTACAATTTTTTTTACAAAATTTAAACTATTGCATTTGTGATGAATATCCATTTTTTATTGACATATAATTAAATAAAAAAAGAGTGTAATCCATTCTTTCCACTTTAATCTTTAGTTGGCATTAATAATTATTTTCATGATTTATTATTTCATTTTATTTCAGATTTATTTTATTTTGGACTGTATTAACTTGTTAATTTTCAATTAACATTTTTATAATGCAAGAAAATACATTCATAATACTAGCATATTTTTTTGCATTAAAAAATAACTTAAAATCCTACGACAAAGATACTGCAAAAACAACAGCTGGTCTCTTTGCAACTGTGCATTGGGGTCCTAATTCAAGCTTTGAGAATCAGCAAAGCATAATGGCGATGGTGGAAAAACATAGAAGCATGATGAAAAAGCAGGCCTCGAGCTCAGCGAAGCACAAGAAACATGCAAAGAGCTTATAATTAAAAAGGCTGTAACTAACCTTAATTAATTCAATAAATCAGAGGGGATTTTCGTCAATAGAAACCATAAAACTTGATATCTTGCTGTCATTTTACAGTACCTCAGGGAACATTGCACAAGCAGAGAGAAAATGGCCACGACAAAATGGTGTTTCCTTTTGACCAATATCAACTCCTACTAAAAAGAAACAAATGGCAGTAGAAGTATCATCTTTTAACAATCACAACCCACCAAAACTGGGGTCCTAAAGATAAAACTAGGCACAAAAGCGCAGCTTATGCTTACAAAACTGAGTCTAGGCTATCTTGTCTTCTAAGCAGACTCCTCTTCTGTGCTGCCACCTTCACTGGCTCCACTAGTAGCCTCAGCTTCTTCCTGTGATTCCTCTACTTGTTCAGGTTTCACAGGCCCCGGACCAGCAGATACTTTAACCATTGATGGACGCAAGAGCCTGTCACCAAGCTTGAACCCCTTGCGATATTCTTCAATTACAGTACCTTCTTCAAATTCATCTGAATCCTCACGCATAATAGCCTCATGCAACTATCACAAGAGAGGAAAATCTTGATTTGTCAGAAAATTGCCCGAAATCTTCTACCATCTAAAAAAGGAAAAGAAAGCCAGCTAACATCCTAGGAATACCCAAACTTTCATGAATCACAAGCTTATTTTACCATCAAAAACATGAGAATTAACACAAGATTTGGTAAAAGTTCGCTTCTTGCCTACCTCTTTTATATGCAAATTTATGCTATAAGTACAATCTGAAGATCATTTATATATACAATGCTACACATTCAAACTCACCGAGTTGGCTCGAAATAAGCAAAGACTTGGTTTGAGTTAAAAGCGTGTCCAAGCCTTCATAAAACCAGAACAAACTTGATCAAATTTTTGAAAAAGTTCGTCAGTACTTGACTGAATTTCGAGCCAACTCGGTACCTCGCCTGCATTAAGCCAACGATCCATTTGACTAATCATTATGCTAATCAATAAAAGGGTAATAATTTTAGTTAAGGGTTCCCATTCCAACAACGTTAATTATCAAGGTGTGCATATAATTCATGAAAACTACAATGACAGTCTTTCTTGAATCTACATGCATCATTTTTACCCTTTTTTCCCAAACCTTAGCAAATCTCCGTTGTCATGTATACTGAAGTTGAGTTGAGTTAAACTAAGCAGCTCACCATTGGATCAAAGGGCTTCCCAATAGTCTCCACAGGAACAACGCCAAGCGAACCTAGAATTTCCATGAATTGCTTGTATATGTTCTGGTAGCTGTTGTTGATCTTCTCTTCTCCTTCTGTTGCTGTCTTAATCTGGGTCTTAGCTCTCTCAAAATTATCCAAAACAGACAACAGATTCTCCACAACTTCCCCTTGGGCATTTGTTACTAGTGAGAGGCGTTCTCTCTCTGTCCGCTTCCGAAAATTATCAAAGTCTGCACTAATCCTAAGAACCCGCTCCTTTTCTATTGATAATTCTTCAGTCAAACTGGCCACTTTCCTTTCATTGTCGATTTTCTCATCTTCAATGGATTTCAAAAATGCTTCTATTTCAGCAATTATTGATTCATCATTACTTGCCAAAGCTTCTTTGTAAGACCGGAGAGAAGCCATGACAACTGAAGGTTTGTCCTCAGCATCAGCAACCTCTTCTTCACTGCTTGCAGCATCTTCCACCTCCACAGCACCATCAGATGAGTCCTGCTACATAAATTTATCAGCTAACGCATGCAAGCGGAAACCATCTCTTTAAACAAAATACATGCACAAGAAATTGCACAAAACAATAATTTGTACTGTCAAGTCAGATCCAGAACATCAAATTACCAACCAATCCAAAGATAAGTTATTGAAAACAGATAAAACATAGATAACTGCTGCATCAATAAAGTTGAGCTTAAACAACATCATAGGTCAAGCAACAATCAATCATCTTAATTTTGTATGGTACATTTAATTTATTTGTGATCAAATATGTTTCCAGACCAAAAAAGTTGGCAGAGCCAACATCCTTGAAAGCCAGCTAGAGAATCACAATAATGTTTAAGGCATATAAATGAATTAGAATTCTTTCCCTGACAACCAAAAAAGAAGAAATAAAGGACTGCCAAAGAACAGAGAAAGAAAAAAGTCCAGATCATTCCTTCCTTATCCCAAAAACACTTCGCATTAAATGAAAAAAAGTCTTCTAACAGCAAGAATGATAGTGAAAATGAAGCCAAATCAACTTTGAAAAAGGCAAAGGTCATTGTAAAGGAAGAAAACAACTACACAACACTACTGGCAACAAACTGATGGTTGAAATTGCTTTGATTTGTGAAATCATGAAATCATGTGCCTTATATTCCTGAAGATAAATCCTTCAGGGTTTTTAAAGCTCTCAAAATAAAGTCTATCAAACATCTCCTTCTAGTGTGGTGCATATGGAAGTTCTCAAGATACAATCCATCAAATGTCTCCTTAGATATGGGATGTATATGCCTAGTAAATGAGTTAAGTGTGAAATAAAAATATGCTTGATAAAAAGATTTTCAGAAGTGAAAAGATATGAGATAACTTCTCAATCAGTCCAAACAAACTCTTAACTTAATTCCTAAAAGGGAATGGCTACATGGAATTGGATCCTCTATGCCATTATGATATATCTAGAGAAATTCTACTAGAATCTTCTTGGTTGTTTTATAGATTTCATTGTGTGAAGGTATAGTTATATTAAATTGTTTGTGTTTTTGTAAGATCAGTAAATTTCATTGCTTTAAATAAAAAATGGAAATGATGGATTGAATCACCATTCCAAATGCAGCCACGTTAACCATATAAAGCAAGATCTTAATGCATTTTTCAATAGCAAAAGTACAAAGTAGATGACAGAATACGGTCCAAATCATGATATTTTCTGGCAGTTTTATTTGAGTTGTAATAAAGATACTATAAAAGCATTTTTATTTTTGACAAAAAATGAATTTAGTATTTTTCATGAAAAAGGTTTGTATTTACAATATTATTGAAGAATTTTTCACAGAACAAACCACGCACTAAGAAGTTAAGTCCACTCAAGCATGGGTTCCAATAACTTTCATTATGCATGATAAACTCACAAAAACAACAAATTGACTAAACCCTCACCTCAAACCACTGTTTTAAGAAGGCGACCCAAATTAAGGATCATGTTTTGGCATATAGTGGGATCTTTTGCATTCTGAAGTTCTTATTTGAGATTCTTCACTGGCTAATATCCAAGTTTGGGAAGCAGTAAAAATGAAATTTAATGCTCACTTAGCATAGCCAAAAACCAAAAGGTTACATGGGGCTCCTAATGCATGGGAAAGGAAAGCTAACTCTAAATTAACTTTCACTTTTTACAGGTAATTCTGAAACTACAACCCCTCTTTAAGCAATCAGTCTCCTATGAGTAAAAAATGATATTGATTTGAGAAAACAAGTACCTAGTTTGAATACCCTGAAGGTTAATTTAAATGATACTATAATTTTCTCAGATAAACAAAAGGTAAACTGAAGCTTAGCACTTTTTAACGTTTTAAGTACACCCAAATATCACATTTCTGCTTCATTATGAGAGATTTCCAAGACATTGTATAACGAGGTTGGTTGCAACCATAGACCTTGCGAAATCACAGAAAGTCTACAAGTTGAGACCATCATCAACAATAGAAATATTTCTTTCTTGTTCAGTAAAAGAACTCGAATATAGACAGAAGAAATAAGTGTCTGTGTGTATCCTAATCTCCCAAAACAAATTCCACTAGAACCCTATCTACTCTTCACTCTCCAACAAAGGAATGCAACTAATTTCAATTCAAACATGATATTCAATCTTTATTTTGCAGTGCCAAACTCCTCAAAATCTCAGCTTCCAATGTGCTTCCTTCAGTCAACTTTTCTGATCATCAAAATACAGCTTTCATGATAACCCCTAAAACACTTGATATCCCTCTTCGAGGTCTTCAGAAATGAAAAATACCCGGTAAGCAAAATCCCAACTTTCGCCCAAAATATGAATTCTTCCCAATTTTACAAAACAACAATCCACTGCTATTTCTTAGTCAAATTTCAATTGCCTCCAAAGTAATAAAAGCAAAGCAATAAAACCAAACCAGTAAGCAAATCATAATACCTCAATTTCTGGTTCCTGGATTGTCTCCTCGGTCTCGGTGATTTCAGTTTCTCCCTGCGAAGAAAAAGGAACGAACTTTACGATCCGGAGGGAAGGTTTGGTGGGGAACCGGAGAGAATTTTTGGTAAGGGAAAAATTGGGAATACTTCTGTTGTTGTTGTGGCTAAAAGAAAGGCATAAGGGATTTGCATATTTTAAGGAAATGCTGCTGTTGTTGATAATCCGTGGCGCACTGAACGGCGGCGTTTTGATTACAGTGGCCATTTTCGTTTTGGAGCAGAGACACTGGGGGGGAGATAAGAGTGACGAAATGGAAAGAGCGAGAAGAGAATTATCTGGAGGAGAAGATAGAGTAAAATGTTTAATTAAAGAGCATGGGTCATCGAATGGCTTCGAATTTTATGTGACCCGTTGGATGGATTCTTACTTCTTCTTCTTTTTTTGTGTCATTTTAAAATATTAATATAAAAAAATAAAAAAAAATATTTTAATATATTTTCAAATAAAAATCACTTTTAAAAAAAAATAATATATATATACACATATATCAACAAAACTCATGCTATGCTGTCAAATAAAAACACAAGGCATATCAATTTATAATAAGATGTTCTAGAAGAATGTGATAATAATAAAAATATTATATATGAATTAATATAAAGATGAAAATAATAATAGATTTATTTTAAAAAAAAATTAAATAAATGCAAGAAAGTATTAATTCTTTTTTTTTCTTCTTCAGAATACTATTTTGTTCAATTTTATGGCACGAGAGGGAAAGGAAGAAAAATCATTTTAAATTATGTTTTTTTATTTATAATTTTAATTTTAATACAGAAAATTAATACTTGGAATGGCATAAAATATCTTATTTTGAAAAATAAGTTTCAAATTATTTTGATTTGAGAGAAATGATTTTAAAATGCTTTGTTTTGAGAAAATCTCCAAAATTCCAAATTCCTATTAAATTAAAAAGGTACACAGAGTCATTAAAGAAATGAGAATATGGTAAAAAAAATATAATAAATTATGCAGTGGTTGTTGTTAGTATCATTAATAATTATATCCATATTAATTGTCTCTCAGTATCTTTTGTTGCCATGTGCATAATACATGTGAAAAAAATGTTATAACTTCTTCATGTCTTTTAATAATAATAATAATTATTATTATTATATTGTAATATATATTTGTTTTCATTTATTTTTTTATTTTTTATGCTTTTTATGATTTTTTTTTCTTTTTTTTCTTTTAATAATTTTTTTTGTTTAATTTAGTTTGTTAATGAATTTCAAGTTTGACTGATTAACTTAATTTGACGAGTTAACCTCAAATTTTATTATTATTTTTAATTAATTATTTTATTTTATTTGATTTGTTAATATTAAATTTTTTATTTAATTATCAAACTTTTATGATACTCATTCCAAACTTGACATGTTAATCCATTTAATTATGGGTTAACCCATTAATTTTTTATTTAATTATTAAAATTTCATGATATAAATCTAAAGTTTAACGGATTAACCTAATTAAAATTATTAACCCGGTTAATTTAATTTTTTTTGTGTTATTTTTTTTTTATGTGAAAGCAGTGTAGCTTCCCGCACCTTTTAATCATATTTATATATTATTATTATTATTATTATTATTATATAATTATTATAATGATAATTATATTATCATGTTGTGTGTGTATTTGTTTTCTTTCTTTTTTTAGTTGTTTTGCCTTTGTGGGTTTTTTTCATTTTTCATTTTTTTTCTTCTAATAATTTTTTTTTGTTTAATTTAGTTTGTTAATGAATCCCGAGTTTGACAGGTTAATATAACTTAACAAGTTAACTTGAAATTTTTTATTTTTTAATTAATTTTTTCATTTAGTTTAGCATGTTAATGTTAAATTTTTTTATGTTTAATTATCAAACTTTCATAACACGCATCTCAAACTTGACAGGTTAGCTTAATTTAAAGGGTTAGCTTAAAGAATTTGGATTTTTTTCCTTCTCTTCATTAGTTTTTTTTTTATTGGTTTTTTTAATTATTTCAATCAATCATCATACTTTTATGACATGATTTTGCAACCAAACACACATATAAGACTCTTGGGTTCGGTGTTGCAGCTAGACTCACTTAACATGTAAATTTAATATTATTAAAAATATTAAACTACTCTTAGATCAAGCATTTTTTGATATTTTTTATACAAGAAAAAAAACAACCCATGGTGTATGCTTTTTTTTTAAAGTTTTTTACCATTGATTGCATTGTGCAATCCACGGTGAAAAAACTAATGCTTTTGGTTTTTTTTTGTTATGTAATTATTCTTTTAATTTAATTTCTTAGTATTATTATTTTTTGTTTAATCATTAGACTTTATGATACAAATTCTAAATTTGATCGGTTAACCCAATTGATTCAAATTTTTTTATTTCATTTTTTAATATTATATACAATTCATGGTAAAAAAACTAATGCCTTTAGTATTTTTTTCTTTTTATATTCTCACTGTAAACTAGATAGTACAATCTACGCTGAAAAGTCGATATTTTTTTTCTTTTTAATTAAATTTTACTTATTTATGTTGATGATATTAATTTTTTTATTTAGTTAAGAGACTTTCATGGTACAGATCTCGGATTTAAAGAGTTAATTTAATTGATCTATATTCATTTTTTTCTTCATTAGTTTTTTTTTATATTGGTTTTTTTATTTGTTTTGTTTTTTTAATTAATCTATTTAACTATCACATTTTTATGACACAACTTTACAGCCGAACCTATATTCAAGACTATTGAGTTTGATATTACAGCTAGACCTGTTTAAACTTGAGTTTTTTAAATTTAATATTATTGTAAATATTACCAATTTTATAGTCAAATCTAAAATTCCTGGATATAATTTTATAAAAAACTTTAATACTTTTAAATTTTATTTTTTTAATATTTTTTATATAAAAAATTTAACATGTGAGACTGCCCGGGTGATATGAATAGTTGCACTGACGTGTTGAGTAATTACTACAAGCAACTAAAATTACCGGAAAAGGACAAAACCTAATTATGCTAGACTAAAAAATAAGTAATTACCTTCATCTTTTTTTTTTTCAAAAAAGAAAGTTATTTTTTTTTCTTTTTCAGTCTCTACAGACACAACAAACTAAGAAAAAAAATTCAAAGATTTTTTTTTTAAAATATATCAAAATACTTTTTTATTTTTTTTCAAAATTTATTTTTAATATATGTGCATTAAAATAATTTAAAATAAAAGATTTATTAATTTTAAAAACATGAGCTATGAAAACAAACACGTTATTTATCTATATCACCAACCATCCTCTCTTCTTTTAAACTCTCAAAGACCTGTTAAAACAGTGTTTTAAATCAAGTCCGACACGGTATAATAATTTAATCTAATTTATTAAATATTATTGACAACTACATATAGTTTTAAAACACGTTTTAAAAAATTAATAACTAATATTATTAATAAAATTAATTACTAAATTTTCACTTGTGAAATATTACACAACAATTATCAGAATTGGTAATTTCTTTAAGAATTTGTCATCTAATTTTCTGGTTAATCATTATTATTTTTTGCCACCGGGCTTGATACGAGAGAATTTGTGCTGGAAGGCCAATTTACAAATGGTGATGCAACAAGTAATGCTGGTGATGTTGAAACTGTAAAGTTTAATTCAGCTGCCCTTAATTTTCTACCCCTCTGACAAATCAATCATTGTGAAAAATATGCAGTCAATCTTACTCTGTGTATTCAAAATTTGGTCAGTTCTATCTAATTGGGCTAAATTAAATTATGTATATTTACTGAAATAAATTTTAAAAATATTATTTTAAAAAATCCAACATGAAAATTTTTAAAATAAATTTTAAAAGTGTTTAAAGTTTTTTAGAAAAACTCGAAATCCCTAATTAAATTATGTAAGAAAATTAATAAAATTTGATTTTTTATAAAAAAATCACGATTTATGAAAATGTCAAAGGAAACAAAAAAACATGAAATAACAAAGATATTGAAATTTAATATATATATATAATAAAAAAAATATTAAATTTAACAACCATTGATTTATTTCAATAAATAATAAAAATTAGAAAATCCTCGAACAAAAAATGGAAATTTTGCACTATTGAATTGTTTGCAGAAGACAAGAAAGTTCATAAATTACAATTTTAAAAAATATATAAGAAATAAAAAATTGAAATTTTCCCAAACATTCTACAAGAATGTTAATTTTCAGGAGATAAAAAGTAATGTTCTTAAAAAACTTTGATATTTTTATTTATTAAACATTGTAAACAAAAATTAATGTTTGAAAATTCAAGAAGTGTTTTTATTTATTAAATATTTTTATTTTTTCAAAGATAATTTTTTTTCTTGATTCTTTGGAAATATTTTAATATTGAGTGACACTGGAATTTTTTATTTAAAAAATTAAAAGATTTTTAAAAAAATGTATAGTTTTTTTAACTCTTCTAACATTGTTTTGATTATTATGTTTTTTTATCAAAAATTTATAAAAAAATTAATTTCTAATCAATTTAATTTAATTTAATTAGATTTAAATAGCTAATATTTGCAAATATTTTTATTAGAGAGAGAGATCTATTTGCTAAGTTAGAGTAAACACATTTGAAGAGATTTTGATAAATTTTATAATATTCAAATTGTAATTAATGATTTCTAATTAGTTATTTAATGAGATTCACTTTGTGAAAATAAACAGATATCAATAAAAAAAATAAAAAATAAAATATTTTCAAGATGAATATATTTTTATTATTTTTGATGGGTCATGAAAAGTTTCTTTTTTCTTCCACTCGTGTATATCTTTTTACTCTATATTTTTAATAGATGATAAAAACATAACATGCTTGGGCCTTTGAACAAAAAGCCCAGTGACGTCACTGACTGCAACAAATGACGAGTTGCCAACTCTTCCTAGTTTCTAGCAACTGTAAGCTGATGAAAAGAAGTCAGGTAAAGAGTCTTTTACACCCAAAACACCAACTATAAAACATTGTTTAAACGTCTAAAAATTTAAATAAACTAATTTATATTTAAAAAAACCTAAAAAAATAAAATAAAAAATTAATTTTGAAACTCAAAATCTACCCAGATTAAATATATTTTCTTAAACAATTTAAAGATGAAATAAGAGCTTATTGAAATTATTTTTATTAAATAGAACTCATAAATACTAAAATTAATTATTTTACTGGTCAAAATAATTATCAATCAATATTTTTTTCCTTCATTATTATTGAAATGGAGCATCTTTCTTTCCCCTAACACAAACTAAAAAAGAAGAAGAAGAAGAGATGATGTTTTGGGTGAAAAATGAAATTTACAAAAAAAAATAATGGGATGGGAAATGAGTATGGTGAAACTAGAAGGACCAAAATCAACTTTTTTGGTCAATTTTAAAGTGGTCATCGAGTGCTTCCATGTTTTCTATTTACTGCAATAAAATACTGCCTGGAAATTCTGGACCGACCCGAGTCAAGCAACGGAAGCAGCTGCGCTCATGTATCGTAATTGGACGCGTTTACCCATTTTACCCGTTTTTTCTGCCCTAGGCTATCAGCAGCAGCACCATGCCGACAGTTAGCGTGGGGAGAGATCGTTTGTTCTCAGCCCTAGGAAAATCTTACTGTAAGCAATGGCTTCATTTCCCTTGCTTCTCTCTATTTTAATTGTTCGTTGATTGTATTGTACTGTATTGTAGCTCAAGAAGAGTTTGAGGATCTGTGCTTCAAGTTCGGCATAGAGCTCGACGATGTGGTGAGCCCTCCCTCCATCCTCTAATTTTGTTTTGATTGATGATGTTTCGAATCCAAAGTCAATCAGTCAATTTGACTCGATGATGGTATCAGACAACTGAGAAAGCAATTATTAGAAAAGAGAGGCACTTGGATGAAGAAGATGGAGGAGTTGGTGATGATGATGGAGAAATCATCTACAAAATTGAAGTTCCCGCTAACAGGTAGGTTAGGTTTATCTATATTTATATTTGTATAATATAAACAAGAAAAGATTGTGATAATATCCTTCTATTTGATTTATTTGTCCTCAGATATGATTTGCTCTGCCTTGAGGGGATTGCCCAAGCCCTCCGCGTTTTTAACGAGGAGCAGCAGACACCAACATATGCACTTGCCAGCATTCCCAAGGACTCAATGCTTAAGATGCATGTCAAACCACAAGTATGTTCTCTTTTATTTTCTTTTTCCTAATAGCCACAAACATGCTTGGAGTAATTTTGGCATCTCATGGCCTGCTGCAGACATCCTCGATTCGTCCCTTTGTTGTTTGTGCTGTTCTGAGAGATATTACATTTGATGAAGCTAGTTACAACAGTTTCATTGATCTTCAAGATAAGCTTCATCAAAACATCTGTAGGTAGTATTAATATTCTTGTCTGAATGATCTTTTATTGTTTTTATCCCTCTCCCTCTTATAATACTCACATCCATTGTTTTCATATGTTTTAGGCGAAGAACCCTAGTTGCAATTGGGACTCATGACTTGGATACACTACAAGGCCCTTTCACTTATGAGGTGGGCTCAATATCTTTGGAATCATCTCTTTTCACATTCATCTGGTATTTTCAATAATGTGATGTAATACTACAAGTCTGGAAGAAGAGACCTCACAACTCATTTGGCCTGTGCTATAATTATAGTATGTGCAGTAGACGCTTCTTGTAAGATGGAATGCTTCAATACTTCTGCAATGATGTATTTATTGTGTCCCGTTATATATGGATAAGTGGCCTTTGGATACTGTCTACTGCAACTTTTCATGTATTTTCTTTTTTCCTTCCCCCCTCGGACTAAATATTGGTCTTGTAGTATCTTTTCTCTTTATGGATACAATTGTTTGTTGCAAAGCACATTCATGTAGGTTTTGCATGTCTACTTAATACGTTTTCTGACTTTCATTTGCTTCTTGAAAATCAGGATGGTTTTATGAGAACTGAAGGAATACATGCTAAATTATAACATGTTTTATGCGGTCATTTTTCAGGCTTTGCATCCCAAAAGCATTAATTTTGTGCCACTGAAACAGGTAACTTGTGCTATAATATTTATTTTGTGATTTGCATGTTTGAATATATTCCCATCTGTAGTGCAATGGTGAGTTTTGGCCATGTCACAAGAAAATCAGTTTATACTAGGGGGACATGAACTATAAGCCTGTCCTTTTCTGCCCCTTTGCTTAGTTTTATAGGTCTTTTTCTGAATGTACTTGGCACCATTTAGTAGGATTGTGTTAGTTATGTCTTGTTTCTTATATACTCTTGTTAAACATCTTAGTGTGCTTTCACACTAGTATTGTCAAAGGTGAAAAGCACTAAAAGGTGCCAAGCCTATAAAATGCCCAAGGTGCTAGGCGTGCACCCAAATGAACCAAGGCGAAATGTTATAAATTTTTTTAAAAAATTATCATATTATATTATATAAATCTAGAATATATATCTTCCCAATTAAGATTAGATCATTAGAAAATCAAAAGAAAATATCAAATACCATAACATAGTCATATAAAGTTATATTTTTCACCCTTGTAACAAAATAAAATAATTTAAAATAGTAAGTAGCCAAATAGATTTAAAAACAAAATTAAATATCATCATCATTATTCATTAATCTTCAAAAACATCTCCATCCATGCTTTCCTCTCCTTCACTTGAATCCTCTATATCCTCCATTTCATGATTATAATCGAAATCCTTATCTCTCAAACTATTTTGCAAATGTTTAGAAAAAATTAAAGTATTAGCTGTACAAACATGTTGTTCTTCGACTCACACCATTGAAAAAAGAAAGTGTGGTTGGTGTTTCTCTTCTAAGTTTACTTCATTGCCTGTTTGTTTCCCACTTTAATGATCACTTTGATTTTTTTTGTACCCTAATCTTTGTTCTTTACAGAAACAACCCTAAGTTGTTTCTTGTGGTAAATTTAAAAAATAGACAAATAGGTCAAAACATAAATCATAAAAAAAAATCCAATAGAAGAGGAATAACTTCAAGTAGGTGCTAGCCTTAGCGCCTTGCACCCGCTCACAAGGCACTCGCCAAGGTGAAGACTCATTGAAATCCAACGCGTGAGGCTAATAAAGGTGTTGGGGCTTTGCCTCACCTAGAGCGCCTGTTGACATCACTATTTCACACACAACGAATACCTAGAGAGAATGTGCAAGCTTTTGGAGTTAGAAATCTATCCAGACAGTCTTCTTGAACCTCATTTCACATTTCATGGGAGTTTCCTTGTGTTTCTTTTGGTGGCTAATTTTATTGCTGTCTTATTATTGTCTGCTTTGTGCTTTACACTCTCAATGCCATAAACATTTATGACTGACTAATGGTGATTTCTTTGTCTTTAATTCTCGTAATTTAGGAGAAAAGCTTCAGAGCTGATGAACTGATGGAGTTTTACAAGGTGATTTGGAAATTATGGCATCTTCATTTTGTTGCCTATTATTGATTTTTTCAAGTTTTGATATGGCCTTTATATTGTTTGTTTTTCTAATCCTTGAACAACTGTGGTGTTGATGGTTCTAAGCCTATCCTTTGTGAATGATTTGCTTGTAATACGCAGGAGTTTGCAAATTAAATTGTATGCTAGGTACAAAAACTATAATTATGCCTTTTGTCTTGCTATGGGTTCTAACAATATTTACTTGGCAGTCTGATATGAAGCTGAAGAAGTTCTTACACATAATTGAGAATTCTCCAGTGTTTCCTGTCATATATGATTCTAAAAGGTATGAGTAGGTTTCTCGATAAAATCAAATCGGTATGATTTTGTAGTCTCTTGCCTGTCAACCTATTGATTTGTTATTTAGTTTTAGTTCCTTTTATTGAATGACATCTTTTCTATAATTTGATTTAGTGTTCAGTTGCTTCATATACCCCTGGTAAGAGAGATTCCACCACCCTATGGAGGATGTGAATGCACAAGAGTAGATTTCCCCTGTGCATCACTCAATTCTTTAGATTTCCCCTGCGCATCACCTAATTCTGGAATTAGGTGCATCCGTAGTTTTCCTTTTCCAATTACTTGCTTTGGCTCCATCCTCCTTGTGCATTATTTGCATCTATATTTTAGTTTGTGCCCCATTTTATTTAATGATATCTTGTCAAGAGAGGGCACAAATTTGAGTCAGATACAGATGGGGCAGAAACCTTATGTTTTATCTGCATATATGTGGAGTTCAATGGAATTGATTTTTTGAAAAATGAGCAACCCAGCCTGGTCCAATTTTCTTAGGGGGGCAGGGCAAGGCAGATATCAGCAATTACAGTGACAATAGTCCTCTTTTTTTCATGTGGTTGTTTCTATGGGATATTTTAGGTTACTTATTGACACATTTCATTTGGTCATTCAGTATGAATGCCATGCTCTTTTATAGCCTACAACATCTCTCTTTTGTGCTTTAAGAATTTCAAGTTACTGCCTGTATATATATGCATCTCATGTTTCTTTCTGCAGAACTGTTTTATCTCTACCGCCAGTTATTAATGGTGCACATTCGGCTATCACTCTGAAGACTAAGAATGTTTTCATTGAATGCACAGCCACTGATCTGACAAAGGCCAATATTGTTTTGAACACAATGGTAAGAGACTGAAGTTCAGGTTTCTTTTTCATGGTAATTTTTAGATTTATATACACATTTTCCTTGTTTTCTTAGGTAACAATCTTTTCAGCATATTGTCAAAGAAAATTTGAGGTGGAGCCAGTTGAAGTGATATATTCTGATGGGAGGTCATTCATTTACCCCGATGTATCTGTCTATAACATGGAGGTTCCTCTTTCATATATTACCGGCTCAATTGGAGTCTCTTTGGAGGCAGAAAAGGTATTGTAATTCCTGTTGTTCCTACACTTGTTACTAATTCTGTGCACATATGTGCTTTCATTTAAATTTAAATTAAGTGCTGCTCCATTTGATGTCATCATTTTCATTGATTAAGTGATGTATCATAAGTAAACCAATTCTGCTTTCAATCATATTAGGCTTTAATTTGAAAAGATAATTGATGGTGTCGAGTTTACTCAATTTCCTGAATCAAAGGACTTGTGTGGATTGTTCAAATGCACAAAGCTTTGAAATGGACAGCACATTAAGAAAGATCATGACTTTGATTATCCTTCAATTTGTAATTTTGCTCAATGATACCTGGAAGTATACTTGCATCTGGCTTTACCAGAGAAAAAGAATGACTGATACGAACATGATTTATTGTACTTACAGTGTTTGATTTCAATGAGTAAGACTATAGTTTAACTTTGGATAGTTCAAGGAAATGCAAGTTGGTTCCTTGCATGTAAGTTGATAAATGATGATAGCATGTTTAACTTTAGGTGATACTTTATGATGCAGAACCACCTGCCACTGAATTCTAGACTACTTATTTTAGGAAGAAGTTTAGGATTTTTTATTTTTATTTTTTTAGTCTATAGTTAGTGCTATTCGTAGTGGGTTTTTGTTTTTTGGATTGGGTTTAGTTTTCCTATTTTCTAGTTGCTTTGATGCTAATAAATAGCGCCCTGGTTGGACATTCAAGATGGAGGGACAAAGATCGATTGATCAAAGAAATTGAGTGCTCAGAGAATTAGTTTTCTTGGATTGTGTTAATTTGCTATTCAGTTGATTCTCCATAACTTTGTTTACAAGTTATATCAGGAGGAGAATATTGTTGGGGCAGCAATCAGTCATGGATTACATCTAGTTTGTTTGAGAGTCAGTGGACTTCTAGGGTAGCCATCTAAAGTTGTTTTAGCCATTTAAAACAGAGCTCGACAAATGCTGTTGTTTAAGGTGTAATTTTATGTGTTATCAGCATCATGGAAAAGGAAAAAAGATGTTGAGGTGGTGAAAATAATTGAATTTCTGATTAGTTTTAAATATTTATGTAAGTTATCTGAAAGCAGTTGAAATTTAAGAATTGTTAAGCTGTGTTCAATCACAGGCATGGATTTTGATGTTGATTGATTCTTGTATTCATTAACCATCCACTGTTGTCATTTACCTGGTAATTTTGGTTAGAATATTAAGGAACAATTTTTTTTTCCCCGATTATCATATCAAAATTGCTTCTGTCTTCAAGAAACCATCTCTTATCAGGGGATGTTCCGCAGTACATGATTTCTGTCCTTGGAAGTTCTTCACCTGATGGGTATATTAGCCCTCTGGCATGCTTTCTTCTAGGATTTTCTGTCAGCTATCTGTTTATCAATTATGGTATTGCTGACACTATTCCCTTGTGTCTGTCCATGCAAGAGAGTCTGAGATAGCAATAGCACTTCTTTTTTTTTCCTTTATCATTCAGGTTACTAGTTTATTAAATAGGATGCAATTGCATGCTGAGCATTCTGTACTTGATGACAACAAATGCAATATCCATGTATCGGTACCTCCAACAAGAAGTGACATTCTTCACCCTTGTGATGTTATGGAGGTATGCAACAATGGTTACTATTAATTATTTACTGTGTTTATAACATAGCCAATTTGCATACTTTTCTTTTTGCGAATGACAAGGCTAAAATTGTCTTTTCAAGGACGTTGCAATTGCTTATGGGTACAATGACATTCCAAAGAGAAGGCTCCCATCAATGAAGCCACTTCCCTTGAATCAGCTTGAGGATCTTATCAGAGCAGAGGTACTAAAAGGAGATCTCTCTCTCTCTCTCTCTCCATGTTCTTGCTTTGCTAGCATTTTCCTATTGTGGTTTTTATTATTGTACTTTGATTTCTATGGGCTATTTTTATTATTTATTTATTTATTTTTGGCAATTTCTAGATTGCAATGAATGGTTTTACAGAGGTCTTAACATGGATTTTATGCTCTAATCGAGAGAATTTTGCCTTGTTAAATCGAGAAGATGATCGATCAAGTGCAGTGATTGTTGGAAATCCCCGTTCCTCAGATTTTGAGGTTTGTGTTGTATTGTCTTTGGTGGTGCTCCAAGCCTACTATATTTTCATGTTCTATTTTGATTTTAGTCGTTTCAATCTCTTTGAACTGGCTTTCCTTCACCTTTGTATAACTTTTTTACCTGATATGAACCTCTGCTTTTCCTTGTTTTATTGCTAAGATTTTTTAACCAACAACCAAATTATTATGAAGATAAATTGTGTATTGGAGTTTGGACTAGGGTCTGCATAGTAAAACCTTTGTATGTTTGTATTCTCATATGATTATGGAGTGTGGTTGATATCCTCTGGAAATATCACCCATCAATTGGCATAATTTATAAGTCTAAAATGTACTCGCTTGTTTGTTTCAAATATTGTAAGACTTGGATATATTTAAAGGATATATATTCTTATGAAGGTGTTAGACATTGCTGGTACTTCACATGATCAGTCATCCATTGTGAATCAGAAACTAGCTGCTTTTGCAGTATTTATGGTTAGGTGATGATGCATTATGAATCAGAAAGGGTTCTGGGATTGGGGTTGAGAGGTTTCCAAACAAGCATGCCTAAATGGGCAGAAAGTAATTGTCTGAATTGCTATTTTGGTTCCTATGTTTGTGGTCTGAATAATCTTTGCAGCTTTTGCATGCTACCTATTTTGGCATATCTATACATAATATCTTCACCTCTTTTTCAAATTTTAATTTCCTGATCATTTCTGTAGGCTGTCCGAACAAGCCTCATGCCTGGTGCTTTGAAAATTATTGGACATAACAAAGACCATCCTAAGCCAATCAAGGTACTTATTTCTGGTTCTTGATAGTCCTTGTTATTAGAGAATTGTTTATTTCTTACACTATTTAGATGACTTGAATGCATAGATAATTCTACTAATCTCTGGAGTATGCTCAAATATCCATTAAGTATGATAGTGTTCTTGATACTCCATGGCAATAATTTTTACCATCATTGTTAGGAGGAAGTTCCTTCATCTAACCGAACAACTATCCAGTGTGCAATTTTTTTATGCATGTCCAAGGGTGGTTGGTTAATGCATCGAGTCCAGTTCATTGCAAAATAGAAGTTCATATTGCTATTTTTATGTGCACATTTGCACATCCTCCCATTATGTTGTTGGTAGCTGCTATATCAATGAGAATCAATAATCTTTTTTCAGGTGTGATAATTTGTTCCTGCTTTTCGCAGGATATATGTCTATATGTGTGTGTGTGGATAACTTCTCATGTTTGAAATTGGCCAATAGATTTTTGAAGTGGGTGATGTAGCATTTTTGGATGAGAGTAAAGATGTTGGTGCAACTAACCGTCGCCATCTTGCAGCTCTGTATTGTGGCACTAACTCAGGATTTGAGGTATAGTTTGTATGTTGTTGAGCTTCATTTCCAATCTTGTATGGAATGGCTTCATTACAAGTTTTTGAATGGTTTTTATCTAATACTTCATCAATTCATTGATTTTATTTCCTTTGTATTCTTTTTTTGGATATCTTGTCACCCATAAAAGATCTCTCAAGTTGATTTTCTTACTTGAAGGCATGGCTCTTGCCAAACAATATTCAAATTTGTATGCTTTTGTGCAGCAATTATCTAGCCTACCCCATTTGTTTCTGCGTTTAAAAGCTTTTTTGAAAAAAAATTGATTTTATTTTTATTTTTTATTTGCTTTAATTTAATATTTTTTTGGTGTTTTTGAATCATTTTAATGAGCTGATGTCAAAAATGATTTTTATGTTTTCACATTTGTGAGTGAAAAGCAACTATAACCGTAACTACACTCTCAAACACGCTAATGTGATTTCGGTGTATTAGTAGAGGGTCCAAAATCTAGTAATTGCTGGGAGACAAGTGTTTCTCTAGCTAGAATTAGGAAGCATAAAGTATCTTCTGCTTAGCAAATTTTAAATTTCTTGTTTATTTTTTTATTATTCTAGATGGTAGTTGTGTTTTTACTCAGGATTCAAACTCTATTGGTGACATCAGCAATATTTCAAGCCCATAAATATGCTTATAATATTCCAATTCCAGCTGCACAATTTAATGAATAAAGTTGCATCCAATTTCTCTAATTTCTTGCACAGCGTGTGGCTTTAATAAGTGGATTTTTTTCATAACACTACAAGCCAGCAGTTAGTAGTCCTTTCCCCTTTATCATTCAATTTTTACATCAAATCTGATGTCAATGTCTAAATTCATAAATCCAAAATCCTACAACCACGCTCCATGAAATTCATCTGAGGACTTTTCCTCTATTGTTCTGCATCCAGCAATTTTGTCTCTAAATTTTATTAGCCACGCACAGAATTTATAAAGTCCAATAAGTTAAATGGATGACATTTTAAACTGTGTTTGCAGCTTATTCATTCCTTGTTGGACAGAATTATGGAAGTGCTGGGAACCCCTTTTGTGCCAATCGGTGACAATACAGGGTACTACATACAGCGGTCAGATGTAAGTATTTCCCTTGCTGCCTATTGTTTTTGAGGTCATTCTAGCATTATTGGTTACGATAACCCTCATTTGGTATTTACTGAAGGCACCAGAATTTCTTCCCGGTAGACAAGCTAGCATCATTTACAAAGGGAAGCATATTGGTGATTTTGGTATTGTGCACCCCCAGGTATCTAGTGGTCTCTTGCATAGAAGTTTTATTTATTAGCACCATGATATTTCATAACAATAGTCAGTAACAAAATATAGTCTCTTGTTGGGGTCAATGTGTTAAAATCTGAAATTTCTAGTGAACTTTATTGATCGTGCCTTTCTTTATCCATGAAATTGATTATTCTATTCTTGAATTTTTACTGATTGCCATGTTTGACTCTTAACAAATTGTTATATACAGTTGCACAGTGCTCCAGAAGTGATTTTTAGTGAAAACAGTGACTTGTAATTTTTGTTGCCCATGCATTTGTGGAGAATATTTTATATGAATTGGTAGTCTTTTTGGTGCTGGCAGCGGCTGTTTATTAGGGTTGGGTGGTGGTGAAAAGTGTTGTTTTAGCACCGTAATCTATTTTGGAATTTAAGCTTTATTTAATGTCGACATCAACACAATAAATGAAAAATGAATTTCACAACGTACTTTACAGAACAGATGGCCATTGGCTATGCGGAATAAGTTTGTCATAGAAAAGTGTTCCTTTCGCAAGTTACATTCAATTTCCTGCTAGTTCACTTATTCTATGACTCCTTTTGTATGGTTTAAACATCTTTCTGATTAGCAATAAATTACTCAGGTCTTGAACAACTTTGTGATTACGGATCCATGTTCCTTCTTGGAAATTGATATTGAGCATTTTTTGTAAGGTCTACGGTGACAACAAATGTAAGTAACGGTCCTTGTTTCAAGTATTCGTTTCCTGAAAGCTTCAAATTCTTTTGAGCAATGTTACACTTATCAACACTTGTGGGTGCCTGACATCTATGAGCCGGGCTTAGCGTTAGGATCTGCAAATGCAGGCACACCAATTAGCTCACTGGCCCCCTTAGTTTTTGTTATTTGTAAGTGATCCGTTATTTTTCCTCTTGAGCATGCAGGTCAGCTGGTGATCTGGTGCAGTGGCTTGAATCTTGTCTTGCCTGAGATGGTGATTACTGGCCTAAAATCTGAGCCTAAAATCGAGAGAGAAATTACTGGCCTAAACCTGCGAGTGCTTTGTTTTCTTAGAGAGTTCGTTTTCTCAAGACAATGAAACTATCGGTTTTGATTATTTAGGCAATGAAACTATCGTTTTCTGATTATTTAGGCAATTAAAACTCAGATTTTGACGTGAAATATCTACTGATGCTTTACTTAGCTAGGTCTTTTCGTTTCATGTTCTGATTTTTCTCAATATATGTGACTAGTATTTGTTAAAGAGAAATATAAAATCATTATTGGAGGTTGAGATGATTGAAGGTAGTGGTGAGCTCACATGAGTTTTACCTGAGGGGTGAGGGGTGGTTTAGAAAGTAATATAAAATTATTTTTGAAGCTTCACTAAAGAATTTAAATTTTTAGTTGAGATGATTGTTTGAAAGTATTTATATTTTTTCATCCCAAACATTGCTTTTAGATAAGGGAATGTTTTAAGAGCTTGTTTGATTTTGTGGTAGTTTTTGTATTTCAAAGGGTTTTAAATTGTTTTTCTTCCATGAAAGCATTAAATTGATTTTATTTTTTTTAGTGTTTTAGATGTGAATTTTTTAAAAAAAAATTATTTTTAATTGAAAAATATGTTTTAAAAATATCATGCACAACGATACCAAGGATACATTAAAGTTTCATTAAAGTTTAAAACGTTCATGGTTTTTTTTTTTTGTTTTTTCTCTTTTCGGAGTAAAAGATTCGGTGGAAAGGTATTTTTAAGTAATGTTCCATAACTCAAGAAGGTTGCTGGACTCGGTGGTAGTAAAAAACTACTGTGTTAGGTTTCATAATAAGAAATTGCTGTTAGCTTAAGATGTCAGAAGTTATTTCCTTGAGTAAGAAATTATACATGGGAATGACAATGGTGCTTATAGGTTCAGTTTTCATTACATTTTTATTTTAATTATTATTCATAGTGAAAGAAAATTAGATATTTATATTCAATTTATCATTTTTTATTTTTTTAGTAGTGGTAGTTTTAGATTTATTTATTTTGTAAGGGCAAATCTTTGTCAAACGAATGAACTTGAAGGTCATCAAAGCCCAAAACACAATTAGTTGGTTACCACACAAACTAAGCTCACCTTGGGTGGGGGCGATCCTAGGATGGGTCTCATAATTATGGGTACAGCTAAAATACCTATAATGTTTCTTTCTTTTTTTCTTTTCTTTTTTAAATTTTACCTCTATTTGGGGATTTTAATTCCACCCCAAACTTGATGAATACTAATTCAAATCGACTTAAATGAGAATTTTAGGTGAAACTTTGGAAGTACAGCTTGGGTTCTGAGCTTTGAAAATTTTATTTATGTCTATAAATTTGATAAAAATTACAATCCTATTATATATATATATATATAT
>SRLM01014349.1:105839-129153 GCA_015708895.1 Populus ilicifolia
AGAGAGAGAGAGAGAGAGAGAGTTTTTAGTTGTTTAAGGTTTTTGTTTCACCTAGTCTTATTTTCAGTCGTCTCTTATTAGCATTTTTTTTTTATCCTGCTATCATCCTTAAATAAAAACAACTTGATTAGAGATCATGATTACAGTTCTTTCTCCTCTTTAGCTTTTTTTTTTTTTATTCTCTCTAATCAATGTATTATTTTGTGATGGTTTGATTTTTTTCTATAATAAACTTATAATAGGTGTAAAATCTTTAATCTAGCAATTCATGATGTTTTTATTTTCAGTTATCTCATATTTTGGCTTCTTATCTCTAATTTTTTCTTTTAAAATACTTAAATATTTGGCTTCCTATATTTATTATCTTATTATCGTTGGATTTTTCAAAACACATAAATATAAATCTGATTATAAGTTTCTTTTTATTTTAAAATAATTACAACTACTGTTTTTCTACAGCCATAGGGAGGTCCTACGAGTTGAACTTGGTGTTGTTCCTTCTTCTGAATGATTGTCACCCGTGTTTGTTTGTTTTTTTTTTTATTTATGTGGGGTGTCCGGGCCAGCTTGGGCGCACCACGACTAATCCCCACGGCCCACTGAATACCCTGCAAACCCAGTAGGCATGTAAGGCACCGCGGAGGTGACAGACGTGCACGCTAGAACTTGAACTCTGGTATAGTGGAAGGAGACAAGTCCTTTCCACCGCTAGACCAAGACTCTTGGTGCACCTGTGTTTGTTTCTTTTATTCTATTCTTTCTAGTTATTTTTTTAACCTAAACTTAGTCTATGAATATATACTGTCATCCTTACTTCTACTCCTCTTACCTAAATATATAAAGGAAAACTAGAATCAATATCATGCGAATGCATACAAATAATGAAAATTATGCAAGATGAAAAAATAAAAAGAGAAAAGATAGTGGAATATCTTATACCTTAATTATAGGTGATTAATCCTTAAATGTTTTTTTTTCATTGTATTTGTCAGCCTTACTCCTACTCCTCTTCTAATTTATTTTAGAAAAGAAACTTACTCTCACTCTCTCTTGCACGCAATTAAAAGTGCTTTGAAAGGATGTTTTCCTCTTCTTTGTTTTTTTCGTTCTTTTTCTTCTTTTTTTTGTTAATTTTTGAAGGTTTGGTCTATTTATAGGCAAAAATGCTTACCCCTTGTCGCTAATACTTAGTTTTCCTGTTGAGTTAATTATGTTTTTGGTGTACAAACCTTTTGATTCTTTTTATTTAATTTTACTAAATTTTATTTTTGCTCTGTAAGTGTGCAAACTTTCAATTTTTTCTTACAATGTTTCTGTCAAATGCATGTTGTCATGGTTGTTAAATTAACACGTCAGGATACTAGTAAATTACATTTTGTTTCTAATCAGGTGCTTCTCCTCTTTTTCCCCAAGTTTGGGCTTATATGCTTTCAAAAACGTTTCAATTGGTGTCTCTAAATTTCATGTTTTTAAGGAGGTTGTTAGTTATTAGATTAGGTGTGATTCGTTTATAATAAATAAATATGGTTGAAGTTATTAAAAAAATTATTAAAGAAAGTAATCGTTTTTCTTGAAACATAACCCATATAAAAAAATTAGTTTTTATTATTGAAAAAATATAATTTTTTTTTCTTCTTTTATTTTTACCTTTTATATTAATTTAATAAAATTTACAAAGATATTCGTACCGTTAAATATTATTTTGATTTTAGTATTTGAAGCGACAATAAAGTAACAAATTAAATAATAAAAAAATAAATTCTTACAAGTATGTTTTCTTTTTCTTTTTCTAATCTACAAGAATATATTTGATCAAGTCAAATGAAATTAACAATTAGAACAACTAAATTGTAATAATAATTGTTTTCAAATTAAAAAATAATAATAAAATGTGACTTTTTCAAGAAAAGAGAAAAAGAAGAAGCAGAATAGCTATTTCTTTCACTTTCTCACAAACCAAATAGTTATTTACCTCTAATTTTAAGAGATAAAAATTCTTAATTGTTTTTTATTAAATACAAATTTGTTATCAAAAAAGGAAACTTTCTTGTGCAATTACGTGCATATATATTTTTTTATTAATTACATATTTTTTATATCAATTACGCTACATGTGATTTGTTTTTTCATTTCAGAAAGGGTTTCTCATTCCATGTATTTATCGGGTAAATAAGTAGAAAGAACAGTAAATAATTCATTTTTAAAATATAATAAGAAATTTACTTGAAGACTAAGCATAATTTTTAATAAAATTATAAAAAAATTGAAAAAAATATGAAAATTTAAAAATAAATTTCTTTTCTAATTCAATTTTTAAATATAATAAGAAATAAGACTTTTAATAGAAATATTTTTTAATGAAAAATTATTTACAACTAAATTTTTAATTAGACTGCAACTAATTTTAATGATGAGACCGATATTTCTCTCTCTCTACTATCTATTAACTTCTTAAGTTATAAAATGTATTAAAAGAATTAGGATCTCATTGTAATAATTTATAGAATAAAAAATAATTTTTTTATTTTATTTTTAAATATTATGTTCAATCACATTGTTCTTGACTAATTTCTAAAAAATGATCAAGGAAAGAAATTACAATAAGTAGAAATTACATAGTCAATTTTATTTTTTTGCGAAAAGTACTTTTAAGTTCATTTTTTTATTTCCAGTCATTATAATTTTTAAAATTTTAATTTTGATCTAAAATTTTATTTTATTTGTTCCCCAATCCATGCATGTGAGAGATGAGATGGAAATTTATTGATTAATCATATTGTAATTATAAAACAATTTAATTTTGGTGTTAACAAGTTTCATTCGATGATGAGGGTTGTATTGAGATGTTTTTGTTGGGTTTCTGAAACACATGCATGCTAAAACTTATTTACAATGGAGTCACACTTGAATAATTATCTCATTTTAATTTATGATTAGTGATTCTTATGTGTATAATTCATTGGTTCCTAACAAGTTGGTTAAAATATAAATTATAATTTTAAATAAAATATAATTAAATAAATTAAACAAATTAATTTATTATCAGTTTAATAACTAGTTGATTTATATTTGAAAATTAAATATAATATTTAGCAATTTATCATGATTCTTCAAATATTAAAAAAGTCATAAGAGATTTGACTTGACCTCACAATAACCTATTACTTAGTGTAATTATTACTCATTTGTTAATAATTTTTTATTTATATATCATAACATAGAAAGTGTTTATTCTGTTAAATCATGTTTGTTCTCAATATTATAATCATTTATTATTTGAATAAAATCTGATTTTTTTTTCAAATCTCATCTCATTTTGCAAAATGATTTATAATTAATACCTTTTGAGAATAAATAAAATATTTTTTCTAATTCATCTAGGAACATAAATTATTTTCTGATTACTTAAATACCTTTACATTGTTCATTTTATATATAATAGTTGTCTATTTATTACTCTTGATTTTATAATTTTTTTTGGAAATTATTCTTGTTTTATAATTTTATTTTTATTTTAAATTTATTGATAAAATATTTAATCAATATTAAAAATAAATAAATAAAATATATTTACGCGAACAAAGTTGGCAGTACGCAGATCCAATCAATTAACTATAAAGGATATACACAAATAATTTTTTAACATTCATCTTGTTTGAAAAAAGTTTTTTAAGGTAAGAGAGAATTGTTTACTAGTTTCATTGTGTGTTTTCGGACTGGTTTTGAATTGATAAATTGTTTATTTTTTTTATGTTTTTAGATTTTTTCTTAATTCTCAACAATAACAAAATCCAATCGTAGCATTCAAAAAACACAGAATCCCTGTCTTGTCAGCTCGCGTGACACTCACACGCTCACAAATTCGCTAGCTACAGGGGATCAATAAAGCCCTAATCCAGACTATGTGTCATTTGTACGATATAATTTCCCGCCTAGTCTCTCCCATTTCCCGCTCTCAAAACCCTAACCCACCCGCTACCAGAAGAAATGGGGCAGAAACAACAACCCACCGCCGATCCAATCTCCGAGCCTAAGAAACGCCGTCGTGTTGGCTTCTCCAATATCGGTCAGTCAATTTCCCATTGACTTTGCTCACTGGTTACCAACTCTTTCCAGTGATTTTTGCTTAATTTAGTGATATTTGTGTTGATCTTTGATGCAGATGTTGGAATCGAGGCCAATCAGTGCATCCTAATTTACCTGGGTACGTTATAATCAACTTTTAAGGTTTTTTTTGGGAATTTTATTCTACTTATAACCTGTTTGGCTGGTGTCACCGACTCGTTTTTGTTTACTGGGAAAATGTACGAGCAGAGATTCAATTTTCTTTTTGTTATATTAATTTTAGGAAAAGAATACAGCTATTAAGAGTTTTTTCGTTCCTTTGTCCTTTCTCTCTATGGAAACTTCGGAAATAAGCCTTGTTCTTGCTCGAGCATTATCAAGTCATTATTAGAAATAGTATCAAGCAGAGAATTGGACAGGCTTTTGCTTGTTTGATAAATATAAGATTCATGACTTTGAGATGGCTGCATGCTTGAAGAGTTATTCTCGTGATGATTGGTTTTCTGTGTAGTTGCACTTATCGCACCCTCTGAAATTTCGGATTTAATTATTTATTGTTTTTTTATTCTTGTTTTGATTTTCATGTGTACTTGATGATTGGTATCTTAGTTTCTAGCAAGGAAGAAGTGGGTGCTTCACACAGTTTTCGTATTAGTCCAGTTGACTTGAATAGCTTTTTTGATGAGGATGGGAAAATCTACGGTTACAATGGGTTGAAGGTAATGCACATTTTCACTAGATTGCTGCTTACCAGGATTTTGCATGTTGAGGTTATTTCTGCTAACTATTTACCAACTGCACACACTCAAGTTTCAATACAAGATTATTTCTCTATGCTACAATGTTTTGTTCTCCAATTTTGTTCAATATCTTTGTATACAGATAACCATCTGGGTTAGCAGCGTATCATTCCATGCATTTGCTGATATTAAGTTTCAGAGCACATCTGATGTGAGTAATGACATTCTTGTTATTCAATATATTGAGTAACTTGTGTTATCAATCAGTTTAGTTTTTGAGGGTGGTTCTAGCTTTATGTTCTTAAATGGAATTTTACTGAGTGCTGTGATTGTATGTTGTTAGGGGGGGAAAGGTATCACGGATCTCAAATCATCTCTTCAGGTATACGATGACTGCAATGCTACTGCTTTTCTTCATTACTTATGTCATTGGGGCCTGCTGATTGGTTTGATGTTACCCACAGAGAATTTTCGCTGATACTCTTGTTGACAACAAAGATGACTTCTTTCAGACATTTTCAACAGAGAGCCATTTTGTTAGGTGCTTTGTTATGGTTATATTGTGCACATCTAACTCAAGCTTTTATTTAGTCCTTGCACTGCTGTTTGATTTATGATTTCTATATTTTAAATGTTTGCAGATCCATTATCTCAGATGGAGAGATACTGCAACACAAAAAATCCAATGGACATGTTGATTCTAATAGTCATTTAGGGAAAGCTACTTCAGATGTTGAGGTACTTGATTTCATATTCAGCCATTAAAGTTTTGTTTATGGTTTGAGTGGCTTGTCTGGAATCTCTTATGTTGAGTGGGGGAATGCAGCAAAACCCTAAACTTCAGTCTTGGGTAATGTATTGGGGAACTAGGCATTTAATAGAGTTTGATTTGGATAATATCTGTGAACAATTGCAATTTGATTTTAGAGAATTATGAAATGAAAAGTGGCTGGAACATTACAATGCTTGTTTGGTTTTAGATCTAATTTGAGGTAGATTGTGTGCACAATTCAGAAAGAATGGGAAGGATGTAGATCAGGGGAGATTAAACAAAGGAGAGAACCTTAGGCATTATGTCTCATTAATGCATCCCTGCTACCATGTGCTCTAAATGCAGTACGGGTTGGCACTCTCAAGGCAGAGTTCCAGTATACAATCATAATTCCTGAAATTGTTGCAGTTCCCAGATTTTTCCTGTCTTTCAAATCTATATTAAAAGCACAGTGCTTTTATGACAAGCAGACAAGAGATATATAAAAGATTTATTATCAGTCCAAAAAGAAAAGGTCCTTTGTTTTCACTACCTTTGTTTCTGTTCTATTTATTTGGCGGGGAAAGAGGGTGTTATGGGGCTGGATGCTGACACTGGAACAAACAGTTTCTGGTTCTTCTATTACCATCTTTTTTCCTAGTGTATTTTGTAGAGGTTTGCTTGAAAGAGATGGCCTTGGTTACTGTTCTTTTCTACTCTGTCAGGTTGTTCGCATGGTTATAGGAAATACAGCTGCTGGACACCTATACAGTCGGCTGGTTCCTCTTGTTCTTCTTCTTATCGATGGTAATTCTTTACTGGCATTGGTCTGTCAAGGAATATGCTATTTTTATTGTTTCCTTCCTTGCTGTCCGGGTGTTTGATTCTGAAAAGTTGTATTTTCGACTCAGGTAGCAATCCCATTGATGTTGATGATCCAGGATGGGAATTGTATGTCCTAATTCAGAAGAAAAGTGATGAACATGGGGATTCTCAACATAAACTGTTGGGTTTTACTGCAGTGTATCGTTTTTATCATTACCCTGACAGCACACGTTTGAGGCTCAGTCAGGTTCATTTTCTTTCATTTTAATACTTCAGTGGGGGAGCAGGTAAATACACTTCATGTGACTTTCTATAGTAAATTGATGAGATATTCTATTGATGGCAGATATTGGTGTTGCCTCCGTACCAACACAAGGGTTATGGTGGTCACCTTGTTGAAGTACTCAGCAATGTTGCCATACTGGAAGATGTTTATGACTTGACAGTTGAAGAACCATTAGATTACTTTCAACATGTGCGCACCTCTGTTGACATAAAACGTCTCCTTCTCTTTGCCCCAATCCAAGATGCAGTTAATTCAACTGTTTCGTATCTAAAACAGGGAAAACTGTCAAAGAAAGCCCATGTGCCTTGTTTTAACCCACCTGCAAGTGCAGTTGAAGATGTTAGGAAAACCTTGAAAATCAATAGGAAACAGTTTCTTCAGTGTTGGGAAGTTCTAATTTATCTAGGTCTTGATCCTATTGACAAGTACATGGAGGATTTTGTGGCGATCATCTCAAGTCGTGTGAAGGCTGATGTCTTAGGGAAAGATTCTGGGAGCAGTGGGAAACAAGTGGTTGAAGTTCCAAGTGATTATAATCCGGAGATGTCATTTGTAATGTTCAGGTCACAGGACAATGAAGCTGCTCGTGTTTGGATGGATGAAAACCAGACAAATCAAGAAGAGCAACTCCAGCAATTGGTAGATGAAAGGGTCAAAGAGATAAAACTGATTGCGCAGAAGGTGCATCATGTCTAACTGTTGAAGCATTCTATTGTATTGCCCCCCCTGCGACGCTGATGCATCTGCCAGAAATTGGAGCTTAGGGTACTAGAGGCTACCAAGCTGTATGTTGAAGCTGGACTGGACTGTAAACGATTAGCTGTAGTTTTTGGGCTTACAATCTTTTTAATGTACTATATTGGGAGACAAGTTTTCCATCCATACAAGCAACTTGACTATGATGCAATCTTCTTTCTAACCCTAACCAGGCTATGTGTGTGGATCAAAGCATTGTTTTCTGATTTTTCTTGATGTGTTCTTGATTTATTACTCTCTGCAGATGAATTGGTTAGATGGACTCATATTAAGAACTCCAGACCATCGGTTACATGGTCTGCCCCCGAGCCCTTCATGTTAAAATGGAATGTGGATAGATCTTGTTTTGGCAAGCCTCGTCTTTAAGGAATGGTCTGGCTGGTATTGGTGGGGGGTTCTTCGTGATCTTAAAGGAATGGTGTTAGGACTTTTCTCTTTAGAGTTATCATCTTTAAGAGAAGATCTGTATGCAATGAAAGTAAATATAGAATCTGGCTCTTCTAATGTGGTTAATTGGATGTATAAATCTTCTATTAGGCCATGGTATTACCATGAACTTTCCATCCTAGTTGCCGGTTTCTCTTCACACATATGGGCTGTGTCTTTCTCTCACATATTGCGGGGAGCTAACCACATGGCTGGTGGTCTCTTGCTAATGATTTGGCATTCAGATAATGTCGTTGGTGGATCCTACTCTTAATATTGCATTCTGTTTGGTTTCCCAGAAAGTGTTGCTGTAGTGGCTGGATGGATGGGCAACAACTGTGTGTGTTATTCATGGTCGGTCGTTGCTGGTTCATTACACCTTGAAACTCTGATGGTAAGAATCCCGCTTGGTAATTCAGCTTAGAAGAAGGGTAGCGCGGAGACAAAGCCGCATCTTTGATGTGGTTGTTGTCCTCTGTATTTTTGACAGATTTGTGTTTCCTCCATTCTCTGTAATTCAATGCTTATAAAAAAAACCCGGTTTGATAATGAGAAATTAAAAAAACCTGGATTGTCCAAATTAGTGATCATCACACATTATGTGTTCACGGATAAAATATTTGATGATAAAAAATAATATCTGCTGTCTTTCAATCTCTGTCCGTATGTTGATTTATTAATTATGAGCAGGAGCAAAGTTACTTGCCACACGAGGGTATTGTAATTATTTTCCGTCGGTGCAATACAACACTGGTTTACCTGTTGTGGTAGTTGCTTCCATGACCAGCAAGTTACTATTACAAACTAAACCTTAATTTATTGCACTATGATTTGTTAGAGGATTCTCAAATATTCCCCTGATCTGTTCATGTGGCAGTTGCCCCTTGCCCCTTGTTTATTTTCACACACACACACACACACGTATAAAAGAGGGTGAACTGAAGCCATGAGAAGGCGGCCAGGACCAAAGCATCCCTGAGGCTCAGAGACGAACAGCTGTGAAGCTAAATCTAGCAAGCCCACAGTGTCAAAACAGTTTTTTTCCCACATGATAGAGAATATAAGATAATAGTTATGCTGACTTTATTGCTTCTGGGTTCTGTTTGGCAGATGCTGTGGTGGTTATGAGTCCGTGGTGTTTATACATACATACATGCATACATACATACATATATATATATCCAGTTGTGAAAAAAGAAATAAAAAAGAAGAAAATAATGCTTTCATAGTTTCATGTCTCTCACTACCATGTCTTTGTGATATAGAGGAAGAGCATGCTGTTCCAAGTTCCAACCTCGCAAATTATTCTCGACTAGGGGCTGGTCTGATGATACGAACCTGTTTAGAAAAGGAGTGTTGAGGTAATGTGGATGAGGTTTCTGTGAAGAAAATACAAATCCAATAACGGATTCAGTCCAGAGAGATGAAAGGGAGAGGACTTAAGAGGGAGAAGCTTTACTAGAAAAATAGAAGAATGAGAGAGAGAAAGAGAGAGAGTGCTATCTTAAAACATTTTCTCTCAGGCTCAGCCATCTGTACGCTTATCGAGTCATCGGTCTTCTGTCAGTTACGGATTTTTCATTGGGTTTTGAGTCGTCGTACAATGCAATCTGTCAAGGATGTTTGCTTCTTGACTTTCTTGAGCTACTTTGATTTAAGTCATGTAAGGAGGCTCCAGCTTTACAAATGCATGCATCATGCCCAGTGCCTAAAAATTAAGTGTGCTGGGGCTATTTACATATATATATATATATATTGTTGTTTATATGAGAACAACTACTTAAAAAAACATTCCACTTCAAAGTGTGTCTACACTCACACTACGCTATCGGTCTGTCTTTTTTATTTGTTTGTATGAAAAGGTGACTCCACATAATACACATAACAAGCGTGTTTTAAAAACAAAAAAAAAGAACTAATAATTTAGTTTATGCTCATAACTGGATTCAATAATTTAATTTAATTTTGATTAGATATTAAAAAAAACAATAATAAATGAATAAAATATTTATATATATAAAATATCACAATAATTTTAAAAATATTTTTTAAATCATGAATTAAATAATAAATAAACAAAAAAAACCTAGCCTAAGTAAACTTGAAATATTGTGATAGAAATGTAATTTGGATTAACTCGTAAAACTCATTATTAAGGTTATTAGATCTGGAAAACTTGATTGAAAAGGAATTAAAAAAAACTATAAAACTATTTTTAAAAAATAATAACATCGAAAGATGACATAAAAAATAAACTAAAAAAAGAATGTTGACTTACATTAAATTCTCAAATCCATGACCTGAATCATTATACTAGAAGCATCATATATAAAAAAATCGGGAAGCCTAATTCCCAACAAATCAAACGTTGAAGGATAAAATTAAGGAAAAAATCAATTATATAAAAGAATATAAAATAAAAATGATAACTAAAAGAATGAGGGTGAAAATCAAAATAAAAAAATAAATTAGAGGCCAACTAAATTTTTTTAATTGGAGGGTTAAATTGAAAAGAAAAATAACTTTAATAAAAAAATTAAAAGAATGAGGACTAAATTAAAAATAATAATACACCATAAATTTGGATTGAATAATGAAATTCAAAACCAATAAAACTTTTACAAAAAAATCAAGGAAAAAATAAAAAAAAATTAATATATGACAAATTGAAATGGAAAGGCTAAATTGAAAAAGAATAAAAATTTCACAAAAGAACCAAGAGTAAAAAATAAAAAAATAAAAACTAAAATTGAAATACTAAAAACAAAAAAGACCGACTTATAATTTTTAGGAAGGCAAGAAAAAAAAAAGGTTCACCAAGTATAAACCGTTTCACCACTATCAACACACAACACACTAAAAGAAAGAGAACACGATCGCTTTTTAAACAACATGGATGAAAGGTAATTTTGGCCACCAAATAGTGCCACATGTGTCAATTAAAGTGTATAAGTGCTTCTCATTAGCTAATATGTGGACCACACTCTTAACAATCTTTTCTATTTCAATATTAATTAATATTGATTAAAATATTAAATTACCCTTGATAAAATAGGAAATTACAAAAAAAATATAAATTAAAAAGACAAATGAACCTAACAAGCGCAAGGTTTTTTTTTTACTTTAAAGGTATTTAAGTAATTTAACAGTTAATTGAAAAGTAAAATCCAAAATTACTCCTACATGCTAGGGATTTGTTTTTCTCTTTAGGAATTTCAGTTTTTTTACTATCCATAACAAAATAAAAAGACCTTACTACCCCATTACCAAGCCAAATCTTTTGGACTGAAAGGGTAAAATCATAACTTCATTGTTAAATTTATGAATCTAGAATTTCAATAAATATCACTATTTAAACACCTTTTTTTTAGTTTATTTGTTATATTTTGCTCAAAAAAATTAAGTTGTGGACCTTTAATAAGGCATCATAATGATTATCTCTAAGTTAATTTTAAGTATGTTTTTTTTTAGTTTGAAATTAAAATTTTATTTAATATTTTATGATATCTCCCATATAAATACCATTTACATTCAGGTGCTTACACATATTATAATTGAGCAAAGGTCGAGTTTAACCGTTAGACTCGATATTCAATCAAATATATAATTTGTCATCATTTAATTATAATAATCAATTTATTTTTACTGTTGAATGTTTGTTCACCCTCTAAATCAAAGCTTCCTAACAAATGCTTATGATTAAGTGTCTAATCATGAGAAACAACAAATGTAGACCCAGAAGCCCCACCAAATTTAGGAGTATAAGGTATTATTTCATCACCAATATTATTATCAATATTAATATCATTATCAACATCATTGTCAATATTTACTATCATATTAGAGTCTAACATCTCATCATCTTCATTGTAACTAGCCTTAAAAATAGTTAAATTTGTGTTGATAAGTGAAATGATTGTTAAATATAATATTACCAATCTTTTATAGTAAGCTAGTCAATAATAAATTGTTTTTCTCTCTACTATCTGACTTTGAAAAATTGATAAATTGTGTAAACTTATACACATGTGACCAAAAGTTAGGAACTGACAAATTATATGGACTTATATATTTTCGACTAGAAGTTAGGATATATAAAGATTTTGGTTAATTACTCGTATACAATACCATTATGTTCAATCAATTCTGGATGAAAGAATTAATTATTGTCTTAAAACTTCCATCATATATAATTGGTATACGATAATACCAATGTTTACCAATTTGAAACCTGTAAGTTATTTTAATATCAATATAATTTCACCCAGGTCCATGACAAACAGTTTATTTCATTTCTATATATGATATGCCTAAATTATAATTTAACAACAAATTGCTCCTGTCATTCTATGTGATATTATTGTTCATGTTAGGAATAATAACATCATTGTAATGATATAACATAACTATGTTATAAGACATTTTATAAAAAACAAATCGAATTTTGATCAATTGAATGTAATTTTATCTAGATTGCATTACCCCACCCTTGATTGTTAAAATTCATATCAAATTCAAACAAATTCTCAAAATTTAATGCAATATGTTCTTGACCAGAATTAAACATCATTCATCATATCAAATCTTATTGATATTTTCATGCTGAATTGCATGAAATCAAACCCAAATTCATAATAAATTTAAACAATTTAAAGGAAATATCAAATTCAACAACTTATCTATAATCAATGCAACATGTAAGTCATCATAATTCTACTAAATCCATCTTCTATTGCATGAAATCATTAAGTGTAGTTGATTACAGTATTAGTTGATTACAACCAATTCATATAAAATCTCTAATTCGATAACTTATCCAAAATTCAATACAACACGTAATTTATTGAAATAATCAATTCGTAATTAATTTAACTTATTTTAATGTTCAACTATATCAAATTAATCCTAATTATGCTATTCATAACTAATTTATCATTAATTCAACAAATCCTAAATCCAACATAAACATTAAACAATGATTTCATTTCAACTAAACCAAACATGAATTCATAGAGATGTAATATATTGACATTCTTGCAGGACTAGAAAAAAATTAGGACAACAAAGGCAATAACAATGATGCCGATGGATTTTTAAGAGAAAAACATTATAAAATATTTGAAAACTAAGATGAATTTGATTTTTTTATGTTTTAATAAAAAGGAACAAGTGATTGATGAATTTTATTAGGATAAAAAAAAACGTGGATATAGATTTTTTCAAGGAGGGATGTTATATTTGCCTGTATTTTTAAATTTAAAAAGTAATTTAAATTTTATAAGAATATATGCTTTTAAATTATAATTTTTAAAGTTATTATATTTTTAAAACATGATAATTATCTTATTATTTTGAAGAATAATGATATCTATCCCCTATCATGTTTTTAAAAGCACTATAAAATAAAAATATATTAATTTATCAAAAAAAAAAAATTCAAATGTTATTAAGCTGCTAAAATTTTCTAGTTCCTATGCGAATTCTGACAAAAGAAAATCACAGAAAAGGACTTAAGCCAGGTGGGCAGCCAGCATGCAGCATCTCTTATCGAAAAAGACGTTACTATAATTATGCGACTCCTACTATTACTTTTACTTTTCAAAACCCAATAATTAACGTTCAGTCCATGCCAAATCATCGCATGTATTGAAGGCACTGTATTACAATAACTTTGATATGAAATTTTAATTTACAACCATGCGAAGATAGGCTGCTGTTGCGTTGTTAATAATAAAAATCCCACATGTTTCTCAATAAAATTCATGGATGGATTAATTCATTTATCCGTAGGGGAATATATCAAGTCACCCTGTCTTCTATTTAATTTAATTTATGACAAATAAAAACCAATATTGTATTATAAAATGCTGTGGAGCTCAGCTGATTTGATCTCTTATTATTTTGCGAAAGAGGAAAAGGGCTAATCGAGTTCCTCCTCCTCTTCATCCTTTTTCTAACTAAACAAACCCTAGATTCCCTCTCTCGGTTTTTTTCTTCACAGGTTCATTTGTCTTTGCTGGGCTCTCTAAAAATAGAGGCTTTGGATTCATCGAAAGCAAGGAGACGTTTCGATTTTTCTTTGTTCAGGGTTTGTTTGGCTTGGAATCTGTAGAGAAATGGGGAGTAGAAAAGAAGAAGAGAGAAACGAGAAGATAATTAGAGGTCTCATGAAGCTTCCTCCCAACCGTCGCTGTATCAACTGCAATAGCTTGGTAATTCTTGTTTTTTTTTTTTTAGTTTTTAATTAGATGAATTTGTTTTTGTTTTTTTATATATATATTTGAAAAATGCAGGGTCCCCAGTATGTTTGCACTAATTTCTGGACCTTCATTTGTACTACTTGCAGTGGGATTCAGTGAGTATTTTCTTCTGCTTTCTTTGGTCTTCTTGCTGCTTTTTATAGTTTTTTTAAAAGAAATTTAGTAAAGTTTCTGATTGTTTGGATTTGAAGCAATGCCTTGTAGTCGGTGTGAAGTTGCCTTTCATTTTCGACTGAAAACGACATTTATGCATGGCTTGTGTATTACTCATTTTCTTGTTTTGATAGATATGTGCATGTTTTACAGTCGAGAGTTTACTCATCGTGTGAAGTCGGTATCCATGTCGAAGTTCACATCCCAAGAAGTTGAAGCTCTTCAAAATGGTGGCAATCAGGTATAGGTGGTGGTGAATTTTTGTTGGCTTTGGGAACAGTTGGGTTTCTTTATTGTTATGTTGACCAGACATTAAAATGTTTTCAGCGTGCAAGGGAAATATATTTGAAGGATTGGAACCAACAAAGGCAGAGGTTGCCTGATAACAGGTGCAACATCTTTTCTGTGGTCCTACTGCTATGCTTGTAGTTGAATAACGGAAGTTGTTTGATTGTGTTTTCTGCTTGCAGTAAAGTGGATAAAGTGCGAGAATTTATAAAGGATGTGTATGTGGATAAAAAATATGCTGGAGGAAATACCTCTGATAAGCCTCCAAGAGATTTGCAGGTAACATCGCAGAAAACAACTGATATCTCTATATGGTAACATTTTACTGAAATTTACACTTCAGGTTTTGTGTTAAATCAATTCCTGTTTTCAAGATGTAGTATGAAAAGGTGTGACGGGCTATTTTTTTAATTGTTCTTTTGGAAAGAATATGGAGATTTTCAGAATTATCTATCTCCCTGGAACATCAGAATGATGTCTTTGTTTCTCTTCTAGGAAGGGCAGATGAAAAATATTTTTTTTGTTGGATGTATAGGGATGTTGTAACTCATTTAAAAAAGTTTAATGAATGAACTCTGACTTCTATGTCATGTTGTTATATTTCTTTGCAAATTCTCTTACTTCAGCCTTGAATAAGAGCCTAATAAGTGTGATTCATAAATGATGTTGACAGAGGATTAGAAGCCATGAAGATGAGACAAGACGTGCATGCTCTTATCATTCTTATTCTCAAAGTCCTCCTTATGACTTTCAATATGAAGATCGTCGTTATGGAAAGCAAACTAACACGCTTACTCGCAAACCTGGTTCAGATCGAAGTCTTAATGTTGGAAAGATGGCTAGTTTTATTTGTAGTCCTACCCGCTTAAATGAAAGGATGTTTGAAGACAGGTTTGCAAATGAGGGTTCTGTTTCTCGGGTTTCAGACTATTCTGTGTCTAGTGGTGGAGATCCAATCAGATCTGGTGCAGAATCACCAAATCTTCAGAAGGATATTGCCTTTAGTCCACCTATTCAGCCTTCAAGGGATGGTTTAGGTGACGTAAAGCATCAAAAGGCAAATTCATTTTCAGAGGCAAGCTTTAAAAGAGATGCAGATGGGATTCCACATCCACAGGTCATATTTCACCTAGTTTTTTGCTAATAATGTGGACTTGTTGGGCTACATGTGATTGGTGATTTTAATATAAATTTATGCCAATGGTAATGATAGTGGAGCATTGTTTTGATTTTCATACACAATGTGTAGCCCCTTGCCTTTAATTTGTTTTACCGTGTATTAAGACATAGATCATACTAACTGGAAATCTTTACTTGTGTCAACCTATTGATCCAAAACAAAATAGCAATTAAGCCTCTACTTTTGTTCTTATTTTATTTTTGATACTCTATATTCATGTCAATGCCAGACATCTACTGGTAGGCTGGTGCAGGCAGTGTGGATGTCATTGGCTTTGATGAGTAATTTATTAAGAAATAGTCATTGACTAGCTTGCAAAATTGATTAGTTACTGGAATGCCACATTAACCTATTGGCTTTTCATCATGAACCTTGGAATTAGCTCATTACATGAATAGTTGTGCGTGATATTATAGTATATCTGCTTCAAGTTACCGTCTCGACAACACTTGGCATAAATCATGGATTAGCTCTTTTATTACATATGTACACCATAATATGTGTGTGCCTCCAATATTATTTAGGGAAAGCTAAAGCCAATCCTAGCAGATTGGCTTACAAATGGCTTCATTTGGATATGGAGAACTAGCAATTGATACATTTTAAAAACTCAGTTACTGATTGTAATGCTAATTGGACATTTAGAGCCACCAAATTTTTTCTTGTGGCTTAACTGTGGCATGAAATTTTTAATTAGCAAATATAGCATGACATGCTAGCTTAATTTATTTCAAACACAGTTCTGAATGTTATGGTATTTCCTTTTTTCAGTTAGACATATTTAGACAAATGAAAGAACTATAATTTTTGTCAGTTAAGCTGTAGATAGCATCTTGTTATTGCAATAACAGTAGTTTTATGGTAACCTTTATGTTAGGATTCTTACAAAGTGATTCTGAAATGGAAATGATTGGCTAGCCAAAAAATATCTCATGGAGTCCATATACTATATATTAGGAGTAACAAATCAGCAAGGCTAATTATTGCACTAAAAATGTTTACAATGCCAGGTCTCTTTTTTAAGTTTTAATATATTAACTATGATTTTTGGACATAGGTGGAGGTTTTGGATACATATCTATGTTAGATGTGAGTGCCTTCGTGTTCTAATATGTTTGTATATTTGAAGGGTCGTACTTTAGCAAAATGGGTATGAAGGTTTACAGAATTGTAGTTACAAAGAATATCAACATGTACAAGTCTTTGATTCTGTCTGTCCTTGTAAATTAAAACTTGTTAAGAAAATCAGATATGGTCAAATAAAAAATGCTAAGAGGTCATTAATTGCCAGTGTATAATAACTTGGCAAGGTTTTCATGCCATGTACAGGAGTATAGGTCCTTGGGATGGCTGTTGCCCTTGGAGGTACACCTATTGTTCACTGATTGCTTTCACCTGTATATTTCGAGGGATCATTAATAGTTTGGAAACTGATAGAAGGTATCCTTTTATTGTTCTTTTAGAAAAATAGGCATTGATGATATGGGTTGGACCAATAGATTAGTTCTCATTTGCTAGATCACTCTTTTAATGGTACACGTTGAGGGAAAAAATGTATTTGGTCTGTATGTGGCATCATTTTTTTCCTACCTTGTTACTGTTTGTGGATTACTTTAGCCTCACTTTTTTATCAAGTGATACTGAATAGCCCCTCTATTCAGAGAACTACATCATTAGGAAGCATGGGATCAATTGATAGCATTCCTGTGTCCATCAAGTCATACAATTCGGGAAGTTTGCTGGATATTGTTGCGGAAGCTGGGCAAGCTGCAGGAAATCCCCAGGGAAATATGCCTGCTTTTCAACTGTCATCAGTTTCTAGTCATGCTAGCTTGGACCTTTTCAAGGAACCAGTGGCTCCAGAACCAGCCTCTCCTATGGCTCCACCAATCGATTTGTTTCAGTTACCAGCAACTTTGCCAGCTCCATCTGTAGATTTGTTTCAAGTGCCCCCAGCTTCATCTATTAATTTATATCAGCCTTCCCAAACCTCTTTTCCATCAACTCTAGACCTCTTTGGTGGGAGCTATCAGCAGCAGTCAGTTACTACCTTGGATGAAAAATCACCACATTCCTCACTGCCTAAAAATGAAGGATGGGCAACTTTTGATGGTCCTCAACCCATAGCATCCACCCCGGGGCCTGAGAACCTTACATCTACAGTAGGACCTTCCAATGTAGGTTCAGCAAATTTTGACCAAGTTCCATCATTACATACAAGCATGCAATGGCCACCTTTTCAAAACTCTGTTGAACATAGTTCATCATCAGTTCCTGATCCCTGGCTTGGTGATGTGCACAGTGTACAAGCCACTGACAATACAAGTTCTCAGGTATGCTATATATGGCCACAGTAAATCTGTGTTTCATGTATCTGTTTTGTGGTCCTATATTGAATAACCGGTGTTTCTATTTGCTGATGGCTACATTATGCTTTACAGAACTGGAGTGCATTTGAGTTTGATGATTCAGTGGCAGACATTTCCCTGGAGGGCATTAAGCAAAGTAGTGAACCACAAACATTATACAATCCTTCACCAACTGCCGACCAGTATTTTGGCTTTGGAGCTTCAGTGGTTGTTTCTACCTCACAATGCTTAAAGATATTATGGTTCTTTGAAGTTAGACTAATAAACTGTGTTTTGCAGGGCTTTAACAAAGATGGGATTCAAAGAACTGCCTATAATGGAGTACTTCCTGGTCCTAGTGAACCATCAGATATTGTTTCGGGACCATCATATACTCCTTCAGGACATCCTTTGGTGGTTCGTGACCTTCGCTTTCACTGGTTTTATGCCTTGTGCAATATGATCTTAGCCATGATAATTTTAGATCAGTGAATTATTTATCTATCTATTTCAACAGGAAGAAACACAGTCTCATGCGGATCATAAATCAATCAACCCGTTTGATCTACCATACGAATCTGATTTGGAGCCAAGCAATATGGTATGAAATAGTTAAAACAATTTGCTGATTGGTGCTTGATACTGTAGCAAGTGCTTTGACTAGATGTTGTCTGAAATAATGTCTACACTATCATCCATATCATTTCCTTAGTTCTGTTAGCTCTCGTGTCCATATCATGTTGTTTCATACTTGTGTAAGCTCTCCTCTAATGTTTGCTTGTTTGTGCTAGTGACCATTTCAAGGGAAAACATTCAGGTGATGGAAAGGGTTGTCTTAGATTGTGTTTTTATGCACTTGAATATAGGGTTTTAATTCCTCTCTCTGTTTCTCTAGGCTGGCTATTAAGCAAGTGCTTGTGATTATTCCAAATAAATTTGAATTTATCACTATTTTTTGATGTGTAACCATCGTGTCAAATTTACTTGATGGAGTATGGACTAATGTTCAACAACTTTTAATAATTTAGGGTTTCATCAGTATAATTAGCAGTAACCAGCTCTCTGTGAAGGAGAAGGTAATTCAATGGGGAGTAGTACTTTTGTGATTTAGTCCCTTGAAAATTTGATGTAGTCATCTCTGTTGGTTTGTCATTTAGAAGTGAAAGTTGCAGATCCACCACATGTGAATAATCAAGAGCAGCCTATGATGTTCAAGCCTTAGTTTGTTAGTTCATGTATACTGTTGTTTGTGCACTTGTTGTGCATTGCAAACCAAATATGAGAATCATCAAATTCAAAAAAAGTAGAGCATGTGTGTGCGTGTTTTGGCAGGGGTTCGGGGTTTGTGTGCAAGTTGTAGATGCTTATAGTGTCCTCAGCTACCACAGTCAACTTCTAATATGGCACCCAAGAGACTGCTTGATGAACATCTTTATTCTTATGCAGATACAATTGTATGGCACCCATTTGATGTGCTGATGTAACACAAATTTGAGGATGTTGTCTGTGTTGGCCTATCATTTCATGATTTATTGGACTAAGAGGGCTGCTTGCCAAGCTTTTTGTCCTTATGCCTAGCAAGATAATATAAGATGAACAACCTATGAAATGGCAACAGTTCCTTGTTTAGCACGAGATTGTGTTGCTATATCACTTTTAAGTTACGTTGCTAGGAAAGATGTATACACTATTCCATTAAAGGGCATTCTTCATGCTACCATCAAATAGCATTTTGATCTATAAACTTATGTGGCATTTTTTAACAATTAGCTATGAATAGGTACTTTGAGAATAAAATGTCACCAATAAAGATGGGGTGTTTTTAGTTCTTTTTGGCTGTTAATAATAATAATAATTCTTGTAATAATATTTGGCAATCATGTTTCTAAGTGATGGATCATATGATGGCAGGTTCATTCCTGAACACATCCTAGATGACATTAATAATCTAATTGGGGTAGTATTTTGTCTACTTTCTTGGATATGTAACAGTCATGCTGTGTGTTGCATTGTAACTTGCATTCTAGATCTGGGGTGGTAACATTTTTTGGGGTTGAAGTGAGACTTTTGTGAAGTTTCATCATGCGTCTAATGAGGCGCTTCTTGTTAGGATATATATGCTTCCTCAATGATAAAAAAATAAAATAAAAAAAATGATAGGTAATCATGCATCTTGCATCCTTCTCTTTTTATCTTACGTGATTGTATTTAGTTTTCTTTTGTTTGAGATATGCTTATCTAAAATAAAATGAAGGGAAAGAAATTGTTGTGTTGTCTTCTGAAGAGAACCTGAAAGGTCTTATGGATGCTTTGTTCTGCTGATTTCTATCATCACTTTCCCCCTTTACTAAAAGTTAATATTTCAGTTCTTGGACATGAGCTCTTTGGAAGCTGCACTGCCCAACGCTAACTCACAATCCAGCTTCCTTGGTGGTGTGACTCAACCATGGTTTCCTCAAGATCTAGCGATGACATATATCCCTGCTGCACCACAAGGTAAGCTTTCCACTGATTCCGACAGGAGAAACTCTTATTTGTTTCAGCTTCTGTTCTTTGGGGATTATAATGGCCAGACAGCACACTGAAGCATTTTGTTGGATGCTTAGATGCTAATCTGCCCAAGCATTCAAATCAATGCGCAGCTTCTCATTACACAACTATCAAAGCATTCCATACATTCCATGCATCTCTGGCAATGTAACTTGCTTTTATTTCATCCATTCTTTCTTTTTGTTTCTGTAGGTGGATTAGCATATATGGCAGGACAAGCACCCAGCCCCCAATTAGGGTAAGCTTCTGTTGTAGGTGGTGGTTGTGAGTTCTCTATCATTGTCATTGTTGTTGCGCTTTTGTTATAGTAAATTTATTACGGTAGCCTCACTTGCCTTCTCAACAGGAATGTTCAAACACAAGGGCCTGTTGCTTCTGTTGGAGGGAATCCATTTGCATAGTGTTCAGCAATCAAAAGTAGTTTTCTTAATCACGTTAAGTTTGCTGTTGGAAGTTTTCCATTGACCTCTTGTAGCCACTTGGTAAGTCAGGATGATCGAGTCACGTCATTATTAGTAATAATATTATTTGTCATTTTTTCCCATATGAATTCTTTGTGAAAATAAATCCTTGATGTGAATAACTTTCTAACAATATGAGAGGCCATTTATTCTTAGTTTACACTCAAGATTCCAGGCCTGGTGTTTGTATCCTAATTATATTATTAGAACTGGTTCTTGACACTCCTACAAATTGTAATGTGGCTGTTAAAATGTGTATGTAGTGTGGTCTTTTTTCTATTTGAGAAGGTGAAATCGTTCGCGGACAAGCTTTGATGTTTAATTATATGGCACATGGTTTTCTATTCTAGAGCATGGTTGTGTTTATATTCTTATTTATTGCTCGTCAGACGGCGACCTTGAAACATAAAATGGTTATGAAAAGCATCGGCCAATCCATGAGGGTGAAAAGCCAGTATTTGTCGGCCAATCCATGAGGGTAAGGGCCGCCATTGGTGGTAGTGGTGATTCTCTCAGCTTCATGAAAGAAAGTGTCTGGTGTATAAGAGGCCGGCTATGTATTTCCACCTTCTAGAATATTAAAAAAAAAAATGAACACTTTTTTAAAGATTGAAATGTAAGGAGTTTTTTATTCTACCATGAGTTTAACAGAGATAATGGACAATCTCGTAGAAAAGAGAAAGAAATAACGGAACTGCAAGCCCCATCGAATTTCAATTTATTTTTATTTTTTAAAACTGAATGGACAAAAAATGGTTGGGGGGTGGTTTATGTAGTGCTTTATATGCGCTGGAGGGTTTCCAAAATTTATTTTTTGCTCATCTTTAGATTTGAAAAAAAGAGAGTTGTTGATTGGTATCATGTGACAAATTAAAAAAACCATTATTGGTATCAATAGGTTGATGAAATGGGTTTAATTTTTATTTTATTGGGGATTTATCTTATTGGGAAAAGTAAATTTGGATTAAAAAAATTTCAACTTTTTTTTTTTAAATAATTTTGGGGTGTTTTGCAAAGGATTGGTTTTGTGAGTTTAAAAAAACGTTCTTAAATTAAAATAGGTTGAAAATATTATTTAAATTCCAAAACTCATTCTAGCATTATCTATTTTAAAATAAATAAATAAATGATAAATGACGTGTTATTTATTTTTTAGAAAACAAATTGAGGAAAGGTGTGCGGGAATGGCTTTGCATGCTCACGCGCGTTTTTTGGGCTTGGCACAATCCCTAGATTCTTGGTCCATGTGTATATATATATTTTTTTAAAAAAATATTATTTTATTTTATTAATGATTTTAGCTTTAAAAAAAACCTTAATTTGATATTAAAAATATTGTTCATCCTTAAAATAGTTTTATAGAATTTTATGTGTTAAAGGTTTTTTCCAATTACTCAAGGATTGCTCATGAATGTTCAATAAAAATAAAAATACGGTTTTGCTTGTGATTAAATATATAACACATGATGTTAGACTTACGTAGCATATTAAAAATAATTGTTTTTTGAAGCAATTTTTGCATGATGAAATGGTTGGATTTGCATTAATATAATAAGAATGAGTTTGATGCATGCTCTTAGGATGAAGATGTAATGCAAAGGAAAAGCATGGTAAGAAATAGACTAGCTTAACTTAGTAAGGACATAATATATTGTAAAAAAAATAAAATTATAAGGTAAACAAATTAAGATATTGAAGGAAATTAATAGTTAGATTTATAAAATCTTGGAATAATGTAACAAAAAAGTTCAATAAAAAGCTTTTTTATAAATAAATATAATATATTTTGATTGTGTTGTTTGTATTTTACTCTAGGTAGCTGTGGTTACAATATCATTTATTAAAATAAATTAAGTTGTTAATGAAATTTAACTATTCTTTCTTCAAAGCTAGTGAATTCATCTTTTTCATCCTACCATCATTCTAACATGTTTGAAAATATAATTACGGTTATTTTTTAAAATATTTTTAATTTGAAAATATATCAAAATATTTTTTTTTTAAAATTAACGCATTAAAATAATATGAACATACTAAAAAAATATTGATTTAAAGCAAAGAAATTTTTTTAAAAAAATTTATACATAATCATTCCAAAGCTCCTGCAATCTCTTTGGAAAAGGTCTTGAACCATGTTTGTTTTCTGAAAATTAATTTTTTAAAAATTATTTTTTAAATTTTTTTAAATTTTTTTGTTATTAGTTAGTCAATAAAAAATATTTTCC
>SRLM01014752.1:0-26760 GCA_015708895.1 Populus ilicifolia
CACTTGGGAGAAGACATCAATCTCTTTGTCGTGTCAACTTTGTAAGTTGCGTTCTTGTGTTCATCTCTTTCTTTTTTCTTGGACAACAATTTATTAAAGAAAATGCTTTAGAGATTCCACTTTTTAGCTATAAGATATGTGATTTTCCCAACAAGTTTGAACGTAGGTTTGGGGTTTGGGGAAAAGTAAAAATTAAGAACTGCATTTGTCTCTGTTCACTAGATATTCGACTCTAACTGTGTTTATAATACTGATCAGATTCATAGCACGTCAACAGCTAAAGTGCCTCCTGAATTCTTTGAGAGCAATATTAGAGTGAAGCAGGATATGGATGCTCTTGGTGTACTTGGTGATTTGGGCTGGTATTGCGTCGGAGCAGTCTTGTGGGCAAAAAATTACCGATTACCAAATGTTGTATCTGCTTTACCAGCTAGTGTGACCAAGAACTCAGCTGGAATCGTGTTATCATGCACAGCCTGCTTGAACTATGATCTAGATCACAAGACAGTGGCAATCATCCACTGCTCTTTCTTCTCTCATACATCCATGGACTTGTCGATCACCGGTACTAAAGGATCCTTGCATCTCAAGGATTTTGTCATTCCTTATCAAGAGGGTTCTGCTTTTTTTGACCTGGCATCACCTGCAACGTTCATGGATGATCAAACTGGATGGAATGTGAAAACTGAAAAAGTGGTGGTGGATAATGAAACTCCTCAAGAGGCCTTGATGGTTCAAGAGCTTGCTAGGCTAGCGCAGGGCATTAAGAAATGCGGGTTCCCGCCGGATAACAGATGGCCTGAAATCAGCAGAAAGACTCAAAATGTGGTGGATGCAATTAAGAAATCTATTGATCTTGATTGCAAACCTGTGCACCTGTGATCATGTATTCAAGTCTTGGATTAATTTTGGAGGCATGTTGAATTTTGAGCCATCTTACTAGAGATGGCACTCTCCAATTATAACTATCAAATAAATTGTTACTGAAACATGCAGGAAAACATGTTGGTTTTCCATTGGTTTAAGTAGTTTACAAAAACATATTTTTTTGAAGCTTCATAATAAGAATCAGGGTAAATTTCTCGAAATTTTAATCCAAGCATGATACAGATGGTGATTCTTTAAAAGATTGAGGTCTACCTCTCAATCGACAGGTTTGGAGGTGAATTATTCTTTAGTCCCTGGATTTAGATGGGGGTTATAACTTAGCCCTTTATATTTCGAAGTATGTGAGCTAGTCCCTTAACTCTTGTTGATTGCTGTCATTTTAAAATATCAGTTAGCGTTTCTCTGAACTCTAACTGTATAGCAAAAGAAAAAATCATCATAATAAATAAATTTCATATTTCAATTTTTTTTTTGTTTGGGCTCTTGTCACTGTTATAAAACCAGGGATCTAGCAAACCCAAGATTTACATTAATTTAAGTTGAAAAAAATAAAATAAAAATTAATAGAATTTAAATCGGTCAAAAACTTAGATTCAATGTCGTGGTCATTTAAGATAAAACCTATTTAATATTTTCTGAAAATAATGTTAATATTTTCTGAAAATAATGTTTTATCTTAATAATATTTTTTTAATAGATATATTATAAAATTAACTTAGGTTAATCAAAATATGTGGGATTTTAAAATTATATTTTTTTAATTAAAAAAATTATTGGTCTTGGCCTGAAATCACAATTTTATCCAAATTTCTAAACTCAAACCCATCCACTCAGGCCCAGCCTACCCTGTATGATCTCTCTTAAAAGACTACAGAGACTCGCCGGACGACAACTACCACCTTCCGATAATGATTCCCGCCATTTCCGTCTTAGCTAACACCCCAATCCCAACTAACTTAACTGTCATTTCATGCCCTAAATCCCAAAAACCACCCTCCAAGAACCCTCAAAATCTCAATCAAACCCTCAAATATCTAACAAAATCTGGCAATCTGGACGAGGCGATTCACTTGATCGAATCCTCGCCGTCCAAATTTGCTGATCCTGAGACTTACAGTCACCTCTTACATTCTTGTATTTCCCAAAAATCGTTACATCATGGCCAAAGAGTATATAAACAGCTCCTTAAACAAGAATACAGCGAAAAATTTCTTGAAAATCATAACTTAAAAAGCAAGCTAATTACCCTTTTCTCTGTATGTGGCGAACTTGATGAGGCACGCATAATTTTTGAAAATGCGGTTGAAAATGAAGGGGTGCCGGAGTCAGTTTGGGTGGCAATGGCAATTGGGTATTCAAAAAATGGGTTCTTGAGAGAGGCTTTGCTTGTTTATGTTGAGATGTTGTGGAATTGTATGGAGCCGGGCAATTTTGCGTTCTCCACAGCGTTGAAAGCGTGTGCGGATTTGAGGGAATTGTGGGTTGGCAGAGGAGTTCATGCACAAGTGGTAAAGTCTAGTGAAGGGCCTGATCAAGTGGTGAATAATGGTCTGCTGAGGTTGTATACACAGTGTGAGTGTTTTGATGAAGTTTTGAAGGTGTTTGATCAAATGCCTGAAAGAAATGTCGCTTCTTGGAATTCTTTGATTTCTGGTTTTGTTAAAGAAGATAAATTGGGCGAGGCACTTGATGTGTTTAGAATGATGCAAAGAGAGGGAATGGGGTTTAGTTGGGTTACACTAACTACAATTTTGCCAATTTGTGCACGCGTGACAGCACTTCTCAGTGGAAAAGAGATACATGCGCAAATTATTAAATCAGCGAGAAGGCCAGATGTCCTAGTGCTAAATTCCCTTGTGGATATGTATGTGAAATGTGGAGTTGTAGATTATGGTAGGAGATTGTTTGATGGGATGAGAAGTAAAGACTTGACATCATGGAATACTATGTTGACTGGTTATGCAATCAATGGTTGTATGGGGGTGGCGATGGATTTGTTCAATGAGATGGTTTCATGTGGGATAAAGCCGGATGATGTTACATTTATTGCACTGCTATCAGGTTGTAGCCATGCTGGGCTAACAGAAGATGGACAGAAATTGTTTCATAGAATGGAAATGGATTTTGGGGTCTCTCCAAGTTTAGAGCATTATGCTTGTTTGGTGGATATGTTAGGCAGAGCTGGAACAATTGATGATGCATTGGTGGTGGTGAAAAACATGCCCATGAAGCCAAGTGGTAGCATATGGGGATCATTGCTCAACTCATGCCGCCTACATAACGAGGTCCCTCTTGCAGAGGCTATTGCAAACCGGTTGTTCGAGCTTGAGCCATATAATCCTGGGAACTATGTGATGCTCTCAAACATTTATGCAAATGCAGGGATGTGGGACTCTGTAAATATGGTTAGAGAGATGATGCAAACAAGAAGAATCAGAAAGGAGGCTGGATGTAGTTGGATACAGGTAAAGAATAAAATCCACTCTTTTGTAGCTGGTGGAGGTTTTGAGTTTCGTAATTCTGATGAGTATAAGAAGATATGGAACAAATTAAGGGAAGCCATGGAAGAATTTGGTTATGTACCCAACACAGAGGTGGTGCTTCATGATGTAAATGAAGAAACAAAGGCAATGTGGGTGTGTGGGCACAGTGAGCGCTTAGCAACTGTTTTTGCTCTCATACATACTGCTGCCGGAATGCCAATTAGGATCACGAAGAACCTTCGTGTTTGTGTAGATTGTCACTCTTGGATCAAGATAGTTTCAAGAGTGACAGGGAGGGTCATTGTTTTGAGAGATACAAACCGCTTCCACCATTTCAAAGAAGGTGCATGCTCTTGTAATGATTATTGGTGAAACCATTATACCAGAGCATAATTCTTTGAACCTTTTTACTCTTTATTTCTTCTTTGATGAGTCCATCACATGATTTTTGTACTAAAAATCCTTTCTAGAATTACTTTAAGCATGGTGCTCCAAGTAATTTTGATTTACATTTTATTAAGAACCATCCGCCCTTTTAGTACTAGCCCCAGACTATATTTATGCCATAATTGAAACTTTACAGTAGGTTCAAAATGCTTGGATCAGCTTTCTTGCTAGACATTGAAAGTTTAGATGAGAATGTTTTAGAACAGAGCAAATTAGATAGAAATGAACTGCAATTTTAGAATCATGTAAAAGTGCACTCCATGTCTTCGGAAGCAAAGGAGAGCAATAATAATATTTTGAGTCCTCTGCTGTTGGTTTTATTCATCCATTCATTTTCGAAGAGTAACTTCTAGTGATGTCATGTAAAACGGACTTTCAGTTTGCTCTTTAGATGCAAGCGGAGCAAGAGCATGCCTATAAAATTCCATTTATGCATCCTCTTGCTCCACAGTAAGAAAAAAGTACCACTATTGGAGCTAATACTAACCAACAACTTCAAGAAACATAGCTATGTAAATCTGTGTTAAAAAACAAGCATCTTAGTTAACAAAATAAAGTTAAATATGTTGCATTTGCAAACATAATCATACCATCTTTACAGAGATGTTTTCAAGTAAAGGAAAGGATAAAAATAACCAGGAATTGATGGGGAAGAAAAACATTAGTCATGAACTATTAGTAGAAATCGAGAAATTTTCACTGATGCTGGCGGCAGCGAAGATCATACTTTCTTGTCATGGAAGCAGTAATTGAATTCTCTGCAACCTCTTCTGGAACCATAAAGTCAGGGTCTTCCAAATTGTCACCCCCTTCTGCTAACTCAGTTTGAATCCATGAAGACCAGTCAACATCACTATCTGTTTCCCATGATAACTCTCTAGTTTTTTGCATGACATTAATCTTATCCATTAGGTTTAGTATCAAGTGATGATTCAAAACTTCATAATCCCTGAACACATTAGATGTGGGAATCTATTAGATGTGGGAAATCTAAATGCTGTTAACCCAATTGATATAAATCTAGCTTTTACCAACCTGTAGGTGAAAATGGCATGTAGAAACTGAATAGAGGCAAGAATCCCATAGAGTAACCTGAACACATTGATTAGCCATGTTTGTCGTTCTATACTATTTATTGTGAGCCGAAGCATTGCTACTTCGACCAGAAACGTGGCAACAAGACCTGTGAACCAAAATCAGATTATAGACCTATTTAAACCTTCAATACTTGATTTAAATACCAAAAAACAGGAAGACAAAATAGAAAATTAGAGAAATACAAGACACGTACCAACATAAAGCCTCGCTCTTATGGTATATGTTTGCTTTGTACTGGTAAACATGTAAACGATAAAGATTGATGCAGTGTAGAGGATGAAAGCTTTAATTATTCGTGATTCAAGCAACATAGCGTTTTGCAAAGCAAACAGCTTCTCCAGAGCAATGAACATGCTTGCTTGCTTTGATTCGAAAGCTTCCTGAGAAATGGGAAAACCATGTCTCATATAATCCTTGTCTCAACAAAAACTATCATGGAAATCATAAGCCTCAATGAAAACACTAACCTGAGCTGCCAATATTGAATTTGAATTTTCTACCAAATGATCATGGACCTTTTGAAGTTGTTCTTGTTGATGAAGAAGCTCTTCCTGCTGTTTATGGCCATATTCAGCAAAGTGTTGCAGCGTACTCCTGTAATTCGGTAACAATTTCGGTTAAGCTCTCTAATTATTTACTCGTAATTACAGTAATTTTGTTTTCCTACTTACCTGCTCTCTTCGAGTGCTTCTGATTGAAATTGAGTTAGCAGTTGAAGACCCTTAAGTGCATTGGATTGCCCATCTAGAAGTTGTTTCTGTTTATCCAAGGACTTCCCAGCCATGTTCTCAATGTCATCAGCTGAGTTTTGTAAAGTTTCCATCTTTGAAGACATAGTGTCCCCAACTCTGCCAATCTGCTTCTCTATTTCCATAGCTTCGTTTCTCACATTGTCTACTTCTTGGCCCAGATTGGTGTAAGCATCATGAAGCATCGACATCCCTTCCTTCAAATTTTCATTCATTTTTGCTTGTCCCTCTTGCAGCTCTGATTGAGAATGTGCAATTTCCTTGGAATGCTTATAAACAGCTTCAGAGTGCTTAGATAAAACATCCATGTGATCCTTTGCATCTTTCGTTGTTTGAGCTACATTTTCAACCTGAATATCAATAGAACTCAATGAATCCTGAATTTGATTCGATCTCTGCAACATGACATGTGTTTTTCCTTCAATAATTTCTAACTGTTCTTCCGTGTATTCTGCTGAATTTTTAAGATCATTCACCAGTCTCTCCATTTTATGGTTGAAGGCATGGGCCCTGTAGGCAATAGCACATGAAAAAATCCTTGTTAGTTTCTGTCACATCGAATAAAACAAGAGAAGAACGGTCAGAACAGTGAAAGAAACTATACTTAACTGTAACTGATAGCAGATAGAATTGGTTTCGAGTGAGAATTCAAGATAAACCTTGTGCTCATTGTCATTCAACATTTTGAGACAATGAACCATGGCAGATTTTGTGTCACAATAAGGGAAAGCTGGCCGTCCAGAGTCCTTTTGAAAGCAATCACTAAGGTGCCAAGCAAATCTCCACCGCTTCTCCTCGACGGCGAGAATCTGCGAGCAGCCAGCAAAGAGATTCTGGTAAGCGTTCTGCCAACAAGAATTCGTGCCAACCATTTTCCTTTCGGCTTTTTCGACCAGTTTCATCCCCTTCCCATCACTAAGACCATTCATAGAAAATTCCACCACAGAACCACGGGGCAAACCGTTTGTCTGTGAATTATCAGTGGAGAGAGTCTCTGTTGAAGAAGAGAACCAACCCCATGATTGACATCTTAGTGTAGGTGAGATTAAAATTACGAGAAACAAAATCTGACTATAAGAACCCATTAATTATATTTTCTTTTCTTCCTGATTTTGTTACTCTACTTTTTGTATCTTCCACCAGAAGACTGAAACCTGCAGTACACAGTTCAACAAAATTAGCAGATGCTTCCAATGCTAAAGAGCATACACACAAGTCTTATATTTATGCATAAACAAAGAGGTAGAAACTTGGAGTGCAAGAAAAGGAAAAGCGCAAGATTTTTAGCATGAAAAGGACTGTGTGAAAGTGAAATTAAAAGAGAAGAAAATAGAAAAGAGACAGAGACTTCCAAAGATTAAAAAAGAAAATAGAAGAAAAGGTAGAAATGGTCAAATTGTCTCTTTCATCACTCTACGATATTCCAATAAATCAAAGATGAGATAACTTTAAGAATTCTAAGGAAATCAAAACAGGACATAGTGTCATCTTCCCATTAAAAGTAGTAACATATCAACTATTTTAAGAAAATTAAGTCAAAATTAAGAAAATTGTTTAAAATCATAACCGTTTCAATTAACAGTTTGTTTGTTTTTTCTCTTTTTCTAATTTCCTTTTACAATTAATTACTTGTATGATGGAAAGAAAGAAACCATAAGTAGCAAAAAGGGATCCTCTCTTTATCTTCTATCACTTTGATTTCTTTTCTTAACGTCTTCTCCAGCTACCCCTCCCTCCTTTTTTCATATACAAAGCTTCTGCTACCTTTTTTATCCTTTAAAAAAACAAATAGCGGGGCCATGTTCATGTTTATAGTTTTGACACGATTATCCTTGGAGCCTTAACCTGAATTATACGTAAAAAAAGAAGAAAAGAAAGCCCTTGAATGTGTGTGTGTGTGTGTGTGTGTGTGTGTGAGAGAGAGAGAGAGAGAGAGAGAGAGAGAGAGCATACATACTTGTTTGTGAATGATCACCGGGTGGGGGTGGGGGTGGGGGTGGGGGTGGTATTAAGAGGATATATATTTATATACATATGAAGTGAAGTGAAGAGACATGATGCTTTGATTAATTTGGAAAATTAATGATGTTTCGAAAAGTCACTTTCCATCACCGACATTAATCTTTCCTTTCCATGTTACACCAGGTTTTATATTTTTTTCCTTTTACGTTTAATTCGTTTTCAAAATTAACCCAATATTTCAGAACGTTGCAATATTAAACCTCAACGTCACAAATGATCTACTGTAATTTAATTTTAAGGCCTGATTAAATACCAAGTTATTAAAACACACTTGTTCCCAGCAAAACACAATGTTAAAGGGAGAGAGAGATCATCTTGCATGCATAAAATGGAAGACGTGTACTGTAACAAATATATTGTTGTGTTGCAAACAGATTTCAAGGTTTTATATAAATCCAAGAACTTTTTACGCACCAGCTGATGATATAATTATAAGCTAAGAGTACTTGCTGAAACCCTCCCATAATTATTGGATTTTGTTCCTTAACTTCCACCCAACGGATTCATCATTCTGCTACTTCCAAATCCGTTCAAGAAATCTCAAAAGTCCATTTGAAATGAACAAAGGATACATTAACCGGTTGAGATGAAAATCTCTCAACTAGAATGAAAAGATCCTTACACCTTCAAGGTCTGATACTCCGTTTATTCCTACCACCCGTATTACCAGAATGGAATGCGCTAGTTCTAAGATGCAGAGTCTGTGTTCGAACAATGATTTATGGAAGCATAGGTACGTGGAGGAGCTTGGAAATGCGTCCGAAACACAAAGTTTTGGCAACTGGAAAACTAGATCAATTCTCTAGATATCGATGTTTTCTGCTAGATCTTATGGCGACATGAAGTCCACTAATTTTGTCTGTGATTGTAACTATTTGGATTGTTAATTTTTTTTAAAATAGTTTATGTTCATACATCGCCGGTCTTGCAAATTGATAAGCTTTTGTTTGAATGATACCGTAGATTAAAAGTCCTGAAGGAAGTCTTTGTTTGTGTTCCATGTATTAAGAGAGTTCTTGATGCCGGACAAAGAGAGATTTGAGGAGAAGGGGAGAAGGGAGAGAGAAAGAAGAGAAGAAGAAGAAAAAGAAAGAAAAGCTAGGGAAGAAGGGGGAAGAAGAAGAAGAGGAGAGGAGAGGAGAGAAGGGAAGAGGAGAATTGAACACTACAATTTTTCTTTAATTCATCTATGAACTGTTAAATCAAATAAAGCCCAATCACGTAGGTTTAAAGCCAAAACAGAGGGGCGGAACTGGAGTGTCTAATGAAAGAAAACTCTATAAGGTAGCGTGGAATGCTCTTTCAAAGCCAAAACAGATGGATGGAACTGGTTTGGATTCTCGCAGAAGGTTTCGGTTTTGGGGTGATTGCTTTTCCAAATTTGGACCGATCAGCTCTGCATCAGCTAGCAATGATTTCGAAAATGGGAGCTTGACAAGCTTCAGAGTGGACCAGGGCTTTATCCATGAGAGAAAGAGGATGAAACTCGCCCTCAAACAATGCTTTCAGCACCATATTTACACCAAGATAGGGATGATAAACTAACATGGATACTTGACAGTAGGGGTGGTTATACTGTGAAATCTTGTACCGCAGCTGTGGCTGGGTTTTTGCTTCCATGTCAGACCACGAACATCCCCAATGTATGGAAACCTACCGCTCTCCCAAAGGTAGAATTCTTCACTTGGCTGGCTGTTCTTGATAGACTGAACACTAAAGAGTTTTTTGCAGCACCATGGAATAATTACACCAGTAGAAAATGTATGTTGCTGCTGTCAAGCTGAGGAAGAATCACTCCACCATCTACTACAACACTGCCAGCAAGTTTGGAGGATTTGGAATCATGCATGTGTTCAGTTGGCGAGTATCAACATAGACCCTTACTAAATCAACAAGTGGTTTGTTTCAGCAAGAGGTGGAAAACAAGGTATTTCCCACATGATTTTCTCTCTTTCTTCATTTTGATATTTCAATTACTAAAATAAAGTAATAATATTACTCACACAATACCATAAAATTCATCGGAATTTAAAATTTTTAAATTAGAAATTTTGGCCATGCATGATCTACAACCGTGAAAGAGGTCCCAGAAAAACACAAGTCCAAAGCTAGTTGGACTTCTCCATAAATCAAATAGAAAATTGATAGATCAGCAGGAAAACTAACGTAGCATTTCGTTAAAAAATAAACTCTATTTTCGGCTATTCCTCAAACAGTGTTTTGAGATTGTAAGGCTTCACGATGTCAAGACTTCCACTCCACATTAGCTTCGCAAATTGATTGTTGGCACTCTCAGTTGGGTGAGCCGAATCAAAGAAGAAATATTCACTTGCATTGTCGCATAATTGATATCCTTTCTGACCACAAGTAGGGAAGCTTCTGTAAGGACCACTGCCACAACATGCCTCTTGAACATCCTTGAAACCTTCATATATAGAGAAATCACATTTAAATTCATAACAAGGATAGGAAATCTATATAGGGACCTTGATTTTTAATTATTTAATACTTATAGACAGGCATTACCATATTTTGAAGGGTTATTAATTCTCTCCCTTCCTGCAACATAGGCATCAAAAATTGAGTATCTAAATCCTTCTAGTTGGCCCTCAAGCTCTTTGAGTGCTTTAGGGAGTGCTCTGTTGTGTAGCTTTGCAAACATTGTAGCTTCATCCAAGCAGCCTGACACACCTGTTCTTTCCTGTTTAGCTGCTCTTAAGGATGGTAGACAACCCAAAGCAATCAACGTTGACAATCCAAATCTCCTTCCTCCTATCTTGTATATTTCCTGGAACAGTACAATTACGCAATCATAATCCATGATCAACTTGGAAAGAGAGAAAGAATGGTTCTCTAGCGTGCTAAATTACTTGGATCACTGTTGTTATATTGCCAATAACCATCCCAACATACTCTTCTCTTGAATATAATTGAAGCAAACTGTGCGTTGGTGTTAGAGCTGCGAAGTAGTCATTGCCTCCAATGCTGAACATGTAAACTGCTGTGGACAGCAATTTTTTAGCTTTTGCTTCACCTATTTGAAGCCTTAACCGCCTTTTCATATGCTTGAAATAGCTTAGTTGAGTGCTAAGGTTAATCACATTCTAAGAAAAGGGAAAAAATGAAAAACCAAAAAAAAAAAAAACAGTTATGGAACATATCTAAGACAGTAAACTTTGTATTCTTGACATACCCGTCCATGATGAGTTTCAACAAGAGCACCAGCTCCAGATGATGCAAAGTTCACTCCATTTATAAATCGATGATTACTGGATTGTAGATGTTGTTGTATTTCAGAGCTTATGACCTTGAAAAAAATCATTGAATCTCATTATTCCTTTAGTAGATTTAAGAGAGATCTCGAGTTTAATTAATTTATAAAAAGACGAAAAGTGGTGGGGATCAATAATATTGAAGACCTCACCAAGAAAAAAACAACATGATGACAGACATACCATTCCTGGAAGATTTTCAGCAAGAGCAAGATCCCCTTTTGACTCAAAGTTTTCTACATCCATAAATTGATGGTCACCAGGTTGTAGATATGGCGGAATTAAAGGTAAATTTGCATATTGAGCTGTCACAAACATTTCATAAAAATAAGAAAAGAAGGAACAAAAAAGAATGAATTAAAGTGCTCTTAACTGTAATGATCTTACCAATAAAATCTGGAATTAATCGACCATCACAAGGCCTTCCTGTGGGATGCTTAAAGAAGGTTTCTCCATATGGCCAGAAATCTGAAAAGATAGGAGCATCTGCTATGTACTTATTGTTTCCAGCATCATATAATGAATCTCCAAAGATAAATAAGGCAACATGCTTAGAACCATGGCAGCTTCTGGCAACCAGAAGGCTTGCACAAAATACCAAGAAACAATTCTTAATATTGGACCTTGAAATGCTCATCTCTCCAGCAGCTCGCCTTCTGTTGATTCCCTCAGCGCTCTCCTTTACAGGTCAGAACAAGATGAGCAACGCTAACCAAACTGATAAAGACCCCCCCCCCCCNCCCCCCCCCCAAAGATGGTTATTTCTTGTCGTTATCAGACGTCATTGTTGATGACATGGCTAGCACTGAAGTTAGTTTAACAGGTTGACTTTAGGGTTGTAAGAGACTATAATGATTGTGTAACCGATCCGATAGAGTATGTGTACACTGTCTTTATGATAATAATAAAATATTAGTGGCCGGTGCTTTATGAAATAGTACCCAAGCTGCTACATGCTGTACTACAAAATTTGTATATAAAAAAAATTGTATAAGGACTGATAATATATTTTTTAGTTAGAAAAAAAAATTATTTGTAAATTTAAAATTTGATGTATATATTTAATAAAATAAATGAAAAACTATAAGTGTTAATAAATATTAAAAAAATAAGTTTTCAAGCTGGTAAAAAATACAAATTAAGATATTTGATTTTACATTACAAAAACCCTTCAATTATTTATATTTAATTATATAAAAATATTTTAATTATAAAAATTAATAATTTAAATTTTTTAAAAAAATAATTTTCTATTATATTTCCCTCTTTTATAAATATTTTTAATTTTATTAAAAAGATTAACTTTTTGTTGGATGTCTTTCATTTAATAAAAATTAAAAGAAACTCGAATACATATCAACAAGAATTTGAATGATATTAAATAGAAAACAATATCTCTTTTCCTAACCGACATGTATATTTTTTTTAAAAAAATATTTTTATCAAAAAATTTAGTATTTAGACAGCACTTTATTATTATTCTAAAAACAAGTTTGAATTATAAAAGAAAAAAACATCTTGATAACTCTGACATAAATATATTAAAAAGGTATAAAAATAATGTAACATTCAAATATTGATATCAAAAACTTTTTGATAGTATTATTAAATTCAATCCACATGGCATAATTTAAAAATCTTTTAATGCAACTATTTACCTAGCTAGAATTTCTAATATAATTATATACATGTTGATATAATATAACTCAATTGACTTAATGAATTTGAAAGTAAGTTAAATGATTAATCAAAACTCAATTTGATTTTGATAAAAATTTTAAGATAATTTCTTATATTTTTAATATTGAATCAATGATATCTCACATTGAAACTATATAGCTTGGATTAACATGCTAAACTAATGATCCAAGTAATGAATTTAATTAAGTTTAATAATTTTATTTTTTATGATTTTATTTAATTATATGATAAAAAAATAAACTCTTATAATAAAGCAACATATTAATTTTGCTTAAGAAAAAAAAATATGATAGGTTTTATAAAAAGAATGCTTTGTAATACAATAAAAAAAGGTATAATGTCATTTAAATACCTGATAAAAAATGACCGACATATAACTAAAATAATATATAAATATATACTTAATCACTTTAAGTATCTATTAGTCCAAAAAAATAATTTATTAGTCCAAAAAAACCTAAAATTTTGTTCCCAAAAATACAAAATTAAAATGGAAATAAATTATTTTTCGACTGCAACCTAATTTTTTTTTTTTACAAGATAATGGTATTTAGTTCTCATTGGTGCAATAACTCTTAAGTAATAAACACTCTTAAAAATTAAAAAAAAAATTATTAGCCCAAAAAAACCTAAATTGTTTTCCAAAAATACAAAATTAAAATGGAAATAAATTATTTCTCGACTGCAACCTTTTTTTTTTTTTACAAGACAATGGTATTTAGTTAATTAAGTAAAAATATATATGAGTATGCAATTTAAAGTATGATAATTTGTTTAATTGAAAAACAAAAGGAAGTTATTTACGTGAAACACTAGCAGAAAATTAAGGAATGCTAAAAGAGTATTCTATCAGTATTTAGAGAGAATTTTGTTATTATGGGAAATTATTGATGGAATTGCTTCTGGAATTCATCTTTCGAAAGTTGCTCGTTAACGGCTTTTTTACCCCGTTGCTCATTGGCTTTATTATGAGCAACGGGGTGATGATTTCTAACTAATAAAATATTATATTTAAAAAGTTGCTCGTTAAATTTTTGTTATCCCGTTAATGATTTCTAATACCAATAAAAATATTAATGGAATATTTTGCTAGCATTAAAAATTGCTGTCGGAGTAAAAATAACCTAAAAAATTAGAATTGCTAACGGAATATTCTTTCCATAGTAGATTCCATTAATGATCTTTAATTTATAATTATAAAAAAAAACCCTAATAGTAAGAACACCGGCCTCCTTTACTGTTAAAAAAAAAAAACATACGATTAATTTAACACCGCCAGCATTGTCTGTAAACAAGAGTAGGGTCACAGGAATTCAGGATAGAATAACTATTTGTATTTATTTTTTAATAATTATAAATTTAAAATTTTTTAAAAATACTACAGATTTATATAGTTATTAATTTTAAAATTTATAAAATTAATTAAAATATAAATAAATTAATTTAAACAATCATATTAATAAAAAAAATCAGGTGACAGATCCATTATTGTGTGCAGAGAAGAACTTTGTCTGTATATGTGTGCAGAGAAAAATATATTACTTCTCTTTTGTTGGTTGGATGAAGTATATAGCATCCATGGAGAGAAATGGCTGCCTTCGTCTATAGATGTCTTCTACCACTACGAAGGAAAAATGAGAACCAATCAACTTGGTGAATGCAGCGATTGAAATGCTCTTCACAGTAATTCTGTAACCATGCGGACAGCCAGTGGAGGGTTAAAGAGAACCATGACTTCATATTTCGTTGTATATCATTGAAAACCAAAATATTTCCGGTTAACCGGATACTCCAAGCAATACCCATATAGCAGGAGTCGTTCTCTGAAATCTAACCATTGACACCAACTCATCAAGGTGTGTTTGGAACTATTGAAGATGCTGAAGCCATTCTGAAGATCTTCAATATTATATCATTATCTAGTATAACTTATTTATTATTTAGTTTAGATATGATTTTGTATTTATTCTTAGCAATAATCATGAGTGAAAATATACACAAGATTGTCTTTCCTTGCTGCAAGTTTTCCCACTCTATATATACATACGTACAGCATGAGGAAGAGGTGTGAATGAATAACTTTGTTTCGCTTCTGGACTGTCTCTCGTCTCTTCATTACTCTGCTTCAAATATCCACAGGAACCCTCCAAAAGATACCTCACCGGCACCATAAAATAAATTTTGCCCATAGGAAAATTGCATTGTAGCAACACGTGATCTGATGACTCTAATTCAGGAATGATTATAATTAAAATAGTTTAGGAATGAAATTGATATAAAAATAGTTTAAATATAAATTCAGTATTGTCCTAATAGCTTGAAGTTTATTATAGAATTAAACCATAAAAAATGCGGGAGGGAGGGAGGATTCTGGGCGATGGAAGCTGAAATATTTTTTTTATGTGAGCATGGGCCTTGTTTTATGCCAAGTTATTTGTCTAATGCTTAAGTGAGGTGTTGGAGGTTGATGGTGACTAGATTATTTGGAGCAGCTAGATGGGTATAGCTTTTTCAGAATATATAAATGTGAGTGTTATTTGTTTTTATATTATTTTTTTATATATTTTTTTTAAATTGAATTTTTGTAGTTGTATATTGGTGTTTAAAAATAAAAAATATTTTTAATATAAAAATTATTTAAAAATAATTATAACTACATTATCAAATAAATTCTAAATTAATTTTTAAAGTTTTTTTATTTAAAAATAAATAAATAAAAATATTAAAAAATAATTTTTTCAATAATTTTTAATATCTTGAGCTTTGCCTCACAGCTACATCCAGCTAGAGCTAAATGGATAGAGTAGAATCCAGAAGACAAACAATCAACGGCTAGGATTGGGTTGGGTATTTGAGAAAGGCCGAGATGACTCACCCTTGGAGTCCAAGGTTTCCAACGCATCCATGTGGTCTCAAGATTAGATGGGATCCAACCAATAGGAAGCCTGAGAAAGTCCACGAAGAAAAGCCAGCAAATATTGCAATGAGGACTTGTTTCAACAGGTAAAAGGTATTAGCATTTCATTATAGTAATAAACAATGAAATGTGACATGTGTTACCCTTTTATTTATAATTTGGTCCCCTAAATTTACTAAAAGGTAAAAGGTATTAGCATTTCCCTGTTGTAATTAACATTGAAATGCTTTGACTTTTTACAATTTGGTTTTTGAGGTTTTTTTATTTTATTTTTATTTTTTAAAAATTTATTTTTTAATATTGATTTTAATGGATATTTAATTTTATAATTTATTTTAATTTTTTTTATGAAGTTATCTTAATCTTATCATCTAGGTTTTGACAAGTTAACAAGAATTTACTCAATTTTTTTTTTGTTATTTTTTTAATTTAAACTTCATCTTTTAGTATTGAGTTGATTGAGAATTTGATTTGATTTTTTTTTATTTGCTTTCTATAAAGTTATTATGGTCTTGTGACCCTGATCACAAGTTTTGCTAGTTAGACAATTTGATTTGAATTTTTTTAGATTCTTTGTTCTTTTTAATTGATTTTTTTTAATTTTATTATCCAAATTGAAAATTTGACTTTATAATTTTTTTTTATTTCTATAGAGTTATCCCGATCTCATGATTCAGTTTTGACAAGTTAATCAGGTTTGAATCAAGATTTTTTTAATTGTTTTTTCAAATTAATCCTTTATTATTAAGTTAATTAAGAATTATGCTTTATAATTTGTTTTTCTTTGAATTATCATGGTTTCATGACCTAGGTCATGGGTTGTTTGATTGTCTCAAGTTTTTTTTTTTTAATTTTATCTTTTAATATTGAGTTAATTAAACATTATATTTCATAATTTATTTTGGTTTATTTACATTGCCAACCTTATAACTTAATTCATAAGTTTGGCAGATTAACTCAAGTTGACTAAAATGGTTTTTTAGTACTTTTTTTTATTGAATTTTTTTTAATTTCATCATTTAAAATTAGATTGATTAGGAATTGAGTTTCATAATTTATTTTAATTTCTTTTATATGGTTATCTCGGTCTCTTGACTAAGTTTTTACTGGTTAATTTGGGTTTACTCGATATATTTTTTAATTGATTTTTTTATTTAATATTAAATTAATTAAAAAATAAATTTAATGATTTTTTTAATCTATAGAATTATCAAAATTTTATAATATAAATTGAAAATTTAAGAATAACTGAATTGGTAGGAAATCCAAATAGATTTAATTATAGGCTCGTTATATTTCTCAAAACTTCAATTGCTTTGATACAGGCATGGCTAGTCAAGTCCGCACCGTGTGGAGCCTAATCAGTGTAGTTAAAAGACAGCGGTTTTAATATTTTGATAAAATTGAACCACCACTCTAAAATCACAAATATTTAAAAATATAATAACCTTTCTCTATTCATGTCCAAGATAGACTAATATATTTGATATTCCAGGGAGTGAGCAATTATTTTGTCCCTGTGCACTTCTCTTTTCCATAACCAATCTTGTGTTCCTGTTGGAATTTTGTCGGTTCGCGGGTTGGCTGATTGCCTTGAAGTTTTTATTTTTTTTTAAAAAAATATTATTTAATATTAAATTTATTAAACATTATATTTCATAATTTATTTTAATTTATTTATATAAAATTATGTCAATCTCGTTACTCAAGTTATAAATTTAGTAAGTTAACTTGAGTTGAATCAAGTGGTTTTTTCGTATTATTTTTTAATTGATTTTTTTTATTTTATTCTTTAAAATTGAATTAATTGGAAATTGAGGTACATAATTTATTTTAAATTTTTTCTATGTGGTTATTTCGGTCTCATGACTAAATTTTTACAGGTTAACCTAGGTTTATTCAACCTATTTTTCTAATTAAATTTTTTTAATTTTATTATTAAATATTAGATTGATTAAGAAATGAGTTTAATAATTTTTTATTTACTTTTACAGGGCTATCAGGATTTTATAACATGAATTGGAGATTTAACAGGATAACCTGAGTTGATTCAAGAAAAATTTAAAAAGATTTGAGTAAATGCAAGTATATCTAATATATTATCGTTTTATTATTTAAAAAATAATATTATCTTAATGTTTTTTACGAAGTTATATTTTTACTTGTAATTTAAATTGTCTGAGACACGTGAAGTTAACTATATCATCAGGTAAACTTCCATATCATTCAAATTTTTTTGGTTAGAAAATATAAAGTGAATGGCAGCCAATAAAACACAATATGTTCAAATAATTTTCCATTTACAATAGTGTTTAGATAAGTGAATGACCTCATCAACTTTGCTATGAAAAACATAATACGGGCAACCGTGTGATTATGGTTGGGATCGAGGTCGGGACAAGTGCTGGAGTTCATGATCTTGAACACCTAGCTTGTTCGAATAATTCTCTTCTATCACCCTTTTTTTTTAATGCTTGTTTCGAATAAGTTTTTGAGATTAGTTGTGATTATGATGTCATTCTACTGTCATTAAGAATAAATTAACTCTAACCGAGGATTAAAACACGTTTATTAAAAACTTTTTGCACTGTGTCTAGCAAATGGAGAACACATTGAAAAGAAAAATACCCTTGAGAATTCACAGCCAAAAGCGTTAATCACGTTTCTGTTACAAATATAGGAAGGATTCTCAGTAGGTCCAGGTTTCAAACAGGAAAAGGCATGCAATAATTGACAAAAGTTGCTTGAAATCACAGCCATGTTCCTTCTCTGAAACTTCAATTGCTTTATTATACTATTATAGGCATGGCCAAGTCAAGCCTGCACCGTGTGGAGCCTAATCAATATAATCAGAGACTGCTGTTTGCCTTTACCATTTTTCATCTCATACTGCTCTGTCTTCTCAATATTTACTTGCCATTTCTTGCTCACCTACCCTGCTTTTAGTTTTCCTTGCACCTTTTCTACTTCTTCTTTTCCATTCCAAAACAATCTATGGCTGATGCAATTCTTTCTGCTCTCGCGAGTACAATCGTGGGGAAATTGAGTTCCCAAATTATTCAAGAGCTTGAACTTGCAGGGGGCCTAAGGACCGAGCTTGAAAATCTCAAGCGCACGTTCAGAACCATTCAAGCTGTGCTGCAAGATGCAGAGGAGAAGCAGTGGAAGAGTGAGCCTATCAAGGTGTGGCTCAGCGACCTCAAGGATGCAGCTTATGTTGTTGATGATGTACTGGATGAGTTTGCAATTGAAGCTCAAAGGCATCGGCTGCAAAAAGATCTAAAAAATCGACTACGATCCTTCTTTTCTCTTGATCATAATCCACTTGTTTTTCGATTGAAAATGGCGCATAAGTTGAAAAACGTGAGAGAGAAACTGGATGCCATTGCCAATGAGAACAACAAGTTCGGTTTAACACCACGAGTTGGGGACATAGAAGCAGATACCTACGATTGGCGGCTCACCAGCTCAGTCGTGAATGAATCGGAAATTTATGGAAGAGGCAAGGAAAAAGAGGAACTAATCAACATGCTGCTCACTACTTCAGGTGATCTCCCTATTCATGCTATAAGGGGGATGGGGGGGCTGGGTAAAACAACACTTGTTCAACTGGTCTTCAATGAAGAAAGTGTCAAACAGCAATTCAGTTTGAGGATCTGGGTGTGTGTATCTACTCATTTCGATCTCAGAAGACTAACAAGAGCCATCATAGAGTCCATTGATGGTGCCCCTTGTGGTCTTCAAGAATTGGATCGCTTGCAACGATGCCTCCAACAGAAGTTGACTGGAAAGAAGTTTTTGCTTGTATTGGATGATGTGTGGGATGATTATGGTGATAGGTGGAATAAATTGAAGGAGGTATTAGGGTCCGGAGCTAAAGGTAGTGCTGTCATGGTAACTACGCGTATTGAGATGGTTGCTCTTAGAATGGCAACAGCTTTTGTCAAGCACATGGGGATATTGTCTGAAGAAGATTCTTGGCAGTTGTTTCAACAGCTTGCATTCGGGATGAGAAGGAAAGAGGAGCGGGCACGCCTGGAAGCCATTGGAGTATCAATAGTGAAGAAGTGTGGTGGTGTTCCTTTAGCTATAAAGGCACTAGGGAACCTAATGCGGTTAAAAGAAAGTGAAGATCAGTGGATAGCTGTCAAAGAAAGTGAGATTTGGGATCTAAGAGAAGACGCAAGCGAGATCTTACCTGCTTTGAGGTTGAGTTACACTAATCTATCACCACATTTGAAGCAATGCTTTGCGTATTGCGCTATATTTCCAAAAGATGAGGTGATGAGGAGGGAGGAGCTGATTGCTTTGTGGATGGCAAATGGCTTTATTTCTTGCAGAAGAGAAATGGATTTGCACGTCATGGGCATTGAGATATTCAATGAACTAGTGGGAAGGTCATTTCTGCAAGAGGTCCAGGATGATGGATTTGGCAACATAACATGTAAAATGCATGATCTCATGCATGATCTTGCACAATCCATTGCAGCACAAGAATGCTATAACACCGAAGGCCATGAGGAGTTGGAAATTCCTAATACTGTTCGTCATGTAGCTTTTAACTACAGACAAGTAACATCTCTTGAAAAAAAACTTCTCAATGTTCAATCATTGCGCTCCTGTCTTTCGGTGGATTATGATTGGATTCAAAAGCGCTGGGGAGAGAGCTCTTCTACTCCAAAACATCGAGCCTTGAGTTTAAGCAATATCCGGGCCAAGAAATTGCCGAAGTCAATTTGTGATTTGAAACATCTAAGGTATCTAGATGTGTCAGGCTCCAGTATCATAACACTGCCTGAAAGTATAACCTCTCTCCAAAACCTCCAGACACTAGATCTGAGAGGTTGCGATAAACTCATCCAATTACCAAAAGGTATGAAGCACATGAAAAGTCTTGTCTATCTAGACATAACGGGTTGTTCTTCACTTCGATTTATGCCAGCTGGAATGGGGCAATTGATATGCCTGCGAAAACTTACCCTGTTCATTGTGGGCGGGGAGAATGGTCGTCGCATAAGTGAGCTGGAAGGGCTGAATAATCTTGCTGGTGAATTGAGCATCGCAGATCTTGTGAATGTTGAGAATTTAAAAGATGCCACGAGTGCCAATTTGAAGTTGAAGGCAGCTCTTTCATCACTGACTTTATCTTGGCATTCGAATGGATCTTACCTTTTTAACCCTTGGTTATTTGTGCCACCACAAGAAAGAAAGAGTGTTGTTATTCAGGGAAATAACGAGGAGGTCCTTGAAGGGCTTCACCCTCATTCAAATCTAAAGAAGTTGAGGATATGTGGATACGGAGGTTCAAGATTTCCTGATTGGATGATGAACTTGAACATGACGCTACCAAATCTGGTAGAGATGGAGCTATCAGCATTTCCCAACTGTGAACAACTTCCACCATTGGGGAAACTACAGTCGCTCAAGAGTCTTGTATTACATGGAATGGATGGTGTGAAGAGTATTGACGGCAATGTGTACGGAGATGGGCAGAATCCATTCCCATCTTTGGAGACGCTGACTTTGGATTCAATGGAGGGATCTCACTTCCATCACTTCTCTTTGTATTGCAGATATTCCAAATGTGAGGGAGCTTCCCGATGGGTTTTTGCAAAATCATACCCTCCTTGAAAGCTTAGAAATTTGGGGGATGCCAGATCTGGAGTCTTTGTCAAATAGGGTATTAGATAACCTTTCTTCTCTTAAAAGCTTGTGGATTGTGGATTGCGGGAAACTTGAAAGCTTGCCAGAGGAAGGTCTTCGTAACCTCAATTCCCTGGAGGTTTTAGGGATATGGAATTGTGGAAGATTAAATTGTCTGCCAACGGATGGGCTGTGTGGCTTATCTTCTCTTCGCAACTTATCTGTTGAATTTTGTGATAAATTCACATCTCTATCAGAGGGAGTGCGGCATCTGACGGCACTTGAGGTTTTGGTGCTTATTGGATGTCCAGAGCTGAATTCATTGCCAGAGAGTATCCAACATCTCACTTCTCTCCAATCTCTAACCATTCGGAAGTGTCCAAATTTGGAGAAAAGGTGTGAGAAAGATTTAGGAGAGGACTGGCCTAAGATAGCTCACATCCCTGACATTTATATCGATTAAGGTTGGTATGCAAATTAAATTTGTAATGAGAATAAAGTATATATTTTCGTAGTGTTAATTTGTTGTAATTGTTTAAATAATTTTCTCAAATTCATATAAACGTGTAAAAATGATTGGTTCATTAATTGAGACTTGTTTTACTAGTACGGTAATAAATATTTTTTGGTTACTTCAAAACAAAAACTTGTATAAGAAAATCAACTGTTGAGGTTTCCCAACTAAAATATCAATCTCATAAACATCCTTTTAGCCTTTATTTATGAAGACGTAATTAATTGAAACTGATAATATTTTGTCATTCATGATCGCCGTGCAAACATTTTCGCTCGATTGTCTTTTATTCAGTTTATTTTATTTCTATAAAAAAGATCTTCTCACTTGAAACTTTTTAAACTTAGAATTAAATATATATTCCTCACACATTTTCCCTTTAATAATATTTATATGTTAATTTAAAATTTTTAAAAAATAATAATTAATTTAATCAAGTACTTATTTGATTTATGCCTGCTGGAATGGGGCAATTGATATACCTCCGAAAACTTACCCTGTTCATTGTGGGTGGGGAGAATGGTTGTCGCATAAGTGAGCTGGAAAGGCTGAATAATCTTGCTGGTGAATTGAGTATCGCAGATCTTGTGAATGTTAGGAATTTAGAAGATGCCAGAAGTGCCAATTTGAAGTTGAAGACAGCTCTTTTATCATTGACTTTATCTTGGCATGGTAATGGATCTTACCTTTTTAGCCCTCGGTCATTTGTGCCACCACAACGAAGAAAGAGTGTTATTCAGGAAAATAACGAGGAGGTTCTTGATGCGCTTCAACCTCCTTCAAAATTGAAGAGGTTGAGGATATTGGGATATGGAGGTTCAAAATTTCCAAATTGGATGATGAACTTGAACTTCATGCTGCCAAATCTAGTGGAGATGAAGCTAAAAGCATGCTCCAACTGTGAACAACTTCCACCATTAGGGAAACTGCAGTTCCTCAAGAGTCTTGTATTGCATGGAATGGATGGTGTGAAGAGTATTGGCAGCAATGTGTATGGAGATGGGCAAAATCCATTCCCATCTTTGGAGACGCTGACTTTCGATTCAATGGAAAGATTAGAGCAATGGGCTGCGTGTACTCTTCCTCACCTTCAAGAATTGAAGATAGCTTATTGCCCTGTGTTGAACGAGATACCAATTATACCCTCCGTCAAAAAATTAGACATCCAAGGAGGTAATGTTTCATTAATGATGTCAGTTAGGAATCTCACTTCTATCACCTCCCTTTATATAAGACAGATTCCAAATGTGAGGGAGCTTCCTGGAGGGTTTTTGCAAAATCATACCCTACTTGAAAGCTTAAAAATTGATTATCTGCCAGATCTGGAGTCTTTGTCTAATAAGGTATTGGATAACCTTTCTGCTCTTAAAAGCTTGACGATTTGGTGCTGTGATGAACTTGAAAGCTTGCCAGAGGAAGGTCTTCGGAACCTCACTTCCTTGGAGGTTTTGGAGATACGTTGTTGTGGAAGATTAAATTGTCTGCCAATGAATGGGCTGTGTGGCTTATCTTCTCTTCGTAAGTTATTTGTTGGATATTGTGATAAATTCACATCTCTATATGATGGAGTGCAACATCTGACGGCACTTGAGGATTTGGATCTTAGTCAGTGTCCAGAGCTGAATTCATTGCCAGAGAGTATCCAACATCTCACTTCTCTCCGATCTCTACGTATACGAGACTGCAAGGGATTAGCTTCTTTGCCAAATCAGATTGGATATCTCACACCCCTTTCACGCTTGGAGATTGGGTTTTGCCCTAACGTGGAGTCTTAGCCGGATGGGGTGCAGAGTCTCAGCAACCTCATCTCGTTGATAATTGACAATTGTCCAAAATTGGAGAAGAGGTGTCAAAAAGAGAGAGGAGAGGACTGGCCTATGATGGCTCACATCCCAAAGATTATAATATACTAAAAAGGAAGATAATTTCAAGTAAGCTCTCTCTCTCTATATATATGTGTGTGAGAGAGAGAGAGAGGACCAGCTACACTGCTAAGGTTGATCTCTTCTACTGGTCAGAACCACAGGAAATCCTTACCGTGTTGCCTCTGGATAGAAAATTCAGGAGATGATCGTGCTACGAGGATTCAGATGTAGATGAAGCTGACAATTATATATGTATGAATAGTATTGGATGGTTTTCATTTTAATATGTGTTTGTGTTCGAACATATAAAAGGTACTATGATTTCTGGAGTGTAGCCCAACTTACAAGAGGAATACTGTTACAGTGTTAAATGTGCATGGGGTGCACATCTAGGCATGCTGTCCAATACCAGGCCTAAGGGTGCTGGCAGCCATGCTAACGATGGGATAAATCAGCAGCATAGATTTATGCGGCTGAGGGTTTGTCAAGAAGGAAAATCGGCAGTGCAGAATGTTGGGCTGGGCGATGGGAATGCCCAAGCTAGACAAAGAAACTCGTCAATGGCATAGGCTGGCGAGAACTGGGGCTGTCGAGAAATGCGGGGTAGCGCAGGATGTTGACAAACATGGGCTTGGCGATGGAATGTCCAAGCCAAGACAAGGAAACTCGTCAGGGACATGGGTTGACGAGAATAGGGCTGTCATGGAATTCAGCAGCGCAGACACTGGGAGCCTGCACGCAGATGGGAATTCGGCAGCGCAAGATTTGGCTAGCTTGCACGCAGATGCGAATGTAGCAGCGCAGGATTTGGGGCCTGCATGCAGATGTGCATTCGGCAGCGCAGACATGGGGTCTGCACGCAGATGCGGATTTGGCGTCAAAAGATTTGGCGAACTGTACCCAGGGTGCGCGCACAACAACTTGTGAAAGTCAGGGGCTTGACTTTGCAAGATGCAAGACTTGGACGAAGGACTGTTCAAGGCATGTGGGTGATTCAGCAGCAGATGAAGCTAGAGCTGGTAGACGGGACTGCCAGGCAAGCATGCAGAAAGTGGGAGCATAACTGGNAAACCGACACCGTAGATGGATCCGGAATGGTCCAAATAGTAGAGAACCGGTCTGACTTTGTAGAAAACGGGTCAAAAATGAGGTGAACCGGTCCAAAAACCAATTCGGGTGGTTTGCTGGGTTGAACCGGGAATATTCCAAGGAATATTCTTTTTTTGACTTTGACTTTAGAATATGGCTCGGAGCTTGGCTTGGCTCCGGAATATGGCTTGGAGCTCGGCTCGGCTTCAAATATGGCTCACGACTTGGCTCGTGGCTCGGCTTGTGGCTCGGCTCGGCGCGGCTCAAATATGGCGCGCGTGTGGCTCACTCGTCTTCTTCCTCGGGGCGCGTGGGCTATAGTGCTGAAACTTCAGACGGAGAGTGTGGTCCACCCCGTGCTCCGATTGACCTGATTTTTGCACCGTTGAGTTCGTATTGATGAGCTCTACACTTTGGAATGATCAAAACTTGTTTTTGACAACTTTGAAAATTCGGATATTTCCCAAAAATACCTCTGTTTTCTGACGAACGGGGCTCTGATACCAATTGTTGGTGGGAGAAACCACTTGTGGTGGCTTTGAAACACTCAGATGGGATAAAACACACTCTTTTATTTCAAGAACAAAGCTTACAATTACATAAACAAAAGCTTACAACAACCTCTCTCTTTTTCTCTAGTGTTTCTCTCAATCTCTCCACACAGAATTGTATAAACTTAGCTATCTATTTATACACGAAATCAAAACAAGAAAATTCAACTTTCAAGTGTGAAGGTGGTTTGTGACCGACGGTGTGAAAGCGGCCGGCGGCCGGTGGCTGGCGGCTGGTCGGTTGATAGCTGGGTGGTGACAGCTGGTGGCTGCCTTCCTTGACCTTCTAGTAGATTGAGTTTACTTCAACATCAACCTCCTTCAAAATTGAAAAGGTTGAGGATATTGGGATATGGAGGTTCAAAATTTCCAAATTGGATGGTGAACTTGAACTTCATGCTACCAAATCTAGTGGAGATGAAGCTAAAAGCATGCTCCAACTGTGAACAACTTCCACCATTAGGAAACTGCAGTTCCTCAAGAGTCTTGTGTTGCATGGAATGGATGGTGTGAAGAGTATTGGCAGCAATGTGTACGGAGATGGGCAAAATCCATTCCCATCTTTGGAGATGCTGACTTTCGATTCAATGGAAAGATTAGAGCAATGCGCTGCGTGTACTCTTCCTCACCTTCAAGAATTGAAGATAGCTTATTTCCCTGTGTTGAACGAGATACCAATTATACCCTCCGTCAAAAAATTAGACATCCAAGGAGGTAATGTTTCATTAATGATGTCAGTTAGGAATCTCACTTCTATCACCTCCCTTTATATAAGACAGATTCCAAATGTGAGGGAGCTTCCTGGAGGGTTTTTGCAAAATCATACCCTACTTGAAAGCTTAAAAATTGATTATCTGCCAGATCTGGAGTCTTTGTCTAATAAGGTATTGGATAACCTTTCTGCTCTTAAAAGCTTGATGATTTGGTGCTGTGATGAACTTGAAAGCTTGCCAGAGAAAGGTCTTCGGAACCTCACTTCCTTGGAGGTTTTGGAGATACATTGTTGTGGAAGATTAAATTGTCTGCCAATGAACGGGCTGTGTGGCTTATCTTCTCTTCGTAAGTTATTTGTTGGATATTGTGATAAATTCACATCTCTATCTGATGGAGTGCAACATCTGACGGCACTTGAGGATTTGGATCTTAGTCAGTGTCCAGAGTTGAATTCATTGCCAGAGAGTATCCAACATCTCACTTCTCTCCGATCTCTACGTATACGAGACTGCAAGGGATTAGCTTCTTTGCCAAATCAGATTGGATATCTCACACCCCTTTCACGCTTGGAGATTGGGTTTTGCCCTAATGTGGAGTCTTTGCCAGATGGGGTGCAGAGTCTCAGCAACCTCATCTCGTTGATAATTGACAATTGTCCAAAATTGGAGAAGAGGTGTCAGAAAGAGAGAGGAGAGGACTGGCCTAAGATAGCTCACATCCCAAAGATTATAATATACTAAAAAGGAAGATAATTTCTAGTAAGCTCTCTCTGTGTGTGTGTGTGTGTGTGTGTGTGTGTGTGTGTGT
>SRLM01015238.1:0-50970 GCA_015708895.1 Populus ilicifolia
TTATTTTTTGAGTTATTATTTTTATGATATATTTTGATTTTTTTAATATTGTCTCATAATTTTTTATAGTGATATTAAAACTGTTTTAGTTTTTTATGGTAAGGTGGTATTCATGATGGTATCATATTGATGGTATAATATTAGTAAATTATTTTTATTATAATTTATCAATGTTAATTTTTTTCTTTATTTACGGTGATGCTTTTTTCTAATCATATTATTAATTTAACCGTCTAAATATTATTGAACTCACCCATCCGGATCTAAGATTTTTCTTGTTTCTTTAAAAATACTGACAACGTCGAAATACTATTTTTTTATGTTAAAAAATACTTGACTCAGGTTGAGACGTGGCATGGTTCGCCCATCTAATCCTTACCAAAAGCAACCATCCAAAATTATACTATACAATTAATTAAAAGATTTAAGGAAGGAAGCAGCGTCAATCACTTTGCACTTAGATGCACTGTGGATTGTAATGTTCATATAAATGGTGTTTATTTTTTCCCGATTCAGTCAATCAACTTTGTTTTTTTTACAATCTCAACCTTATGAGTTATATTAGCACAGTTTTATGTATTGAAATTTCTTTTCTCGTGCATTCCCTTACATATGCAATCAGGAAGTATATCGATAATAAATTAAATATTAATTTTGCAAAATAAATTTTTAAGTTGTAGTTAAGAAAAATAATTAAAAGATTAAGAACTAAATTTAACAAAAAAAAAATAAATCAAAACATACCCCATTTTCATTTTAGCATGAAAAATCTTCATTTGATATTTGAAATTTTAGTTTATGTATTATTTGGCTCCTATTATTTAGCATTTTATGTTTTGGTTTGAAACTGTTTTTTCCATAATTTGTTATCCTATATATATATATATATATTAAAAGAGAGGAAAGAGAGAACCATTGAAATATTTTGAGGAGATGGAAAGTGTTTGGATAATAATATTTTGACATAAAAAACTGATATCAGAGAAAGTGCTTGGATGATTATATTTCAGTCGTCAAAAAAACTAATTTTGGTGTTAATAATTTTTTTTTTAAGAAATGATAAATAGAGATGGTTTTCTCTTTTAATTATACTAGAAAAAATAGATCAAAGTCTACAAAACATTTTATTAGTTTAATATTCATTTTTTCAGAGTGATTATATGATATTGCGGGGTTGAAAATATATCTTTTAAGATTCTTATTATGTTTTTTTAGATTTTTTCAAATGAAAACAATTCATCCCTAATTTTCTCTTGTTACTAGAGGCGACTAAATACTTGTCCGGTAAATGATATGTCCTTTGTTAGAATAGATGATATTTTGTTCATTTAAAAAACTTAGATTTGATTTAAAAAAAATAATCAATTAGATAGGAGTCCTCGAGACTGAGCACTCACCCTTCCAAAGCCAAGCGAGTACTCATCTTCAAGGCTTAAACATGCGTGCCTAGCTTGCTAGACCTATCAACTCTTTATTTTTTTTCAAAAAAAACTTTTATTAATCTTTTTTAAGTTTTAAACCCTCCCACTTATTTTTTAAAATGATCTATTTTATTTTTTAAAATGTAATTAATTTTTAATTTCATAACACACTGCTAAAAGATTATTATAATTTGTCTTTAAATCTTTTCTTTGCACTTTACATAAATAAGTTATATTTTCATTACAAAAACAAAAATTATATCTTCTTAGCAATTAAAATTAACCTTTAAGATAAAATAAATAATAACATATAAAATAAAAAGGATAATCGGGCAAAGCATTTGCATGTTATCCATATTGTACTCTTAATAGCAAGATTAACTTATGTTTTAGTATTTAATTGGTATTAACAATTATTTTTTAATTTATAATTTTTTATATATATATAAGCATAAATGCTTTTTTTAAAAAATTAATAAAATAAATGACATTTAAAAATGCATTCACACTTCTTCTTTTGTGTTATAAATTAACTTAAAATTCTATCTATAGTGTGACATGGATTATAGTACTAATATAAAAAAACAACCTAAGGGGTCGTGGAATCTATTGTTTCTTCTACATGCATCCAAACCCATTTTGCATTATATATTAATAAAATATTAATTTTATTTTTTAAAAACACATATTTTTTTTCAAAGGGTTCCCGAGGCATCAAAAATACATTTGATGTTGTCATTTTAAGAAAAATAGTTCAATTTTTTTAATAAAAAAATAAAATAAAAGGGACTAAATTTGATATTGAGGATGAAATTAAGAATTCTTTCTCTTGCAGTACTATTTGTGTCAGTGGTTTTTAAAATTTCATGCTTCGAGGTTTTAGAAAAATTCTTTTTTTAGGCCTTTGAGTTTAAAAACTATATGTTTTGATATAAATATTTATTTTTTTACATTCTAGGGCTCTGATTTTTAAAGAAAAGAGAGTTGTTAAAACAGGATAAAAATAGATTTTTGAGTTAAAAAAATTACTTTTTGATTTTTCAATCACCTCATAGTTGAATTAGAAATAACAAATAACATGTCATTTATTATAGGAAACAACATATCATATGCTTTTATTTTTATTTTAAAAAATAGTAATAGAAAATATATCATCGATTCAAGATAAAAAATAAAAGAGGCTGCGTTCACTCATGCTGGATGTGGGGCCACCCACCCCAAGCACATTATCATTTTTTTAAAAAAAACTTTAATCTTCTTTTTTGTTTTAAATTGAAAATAACTAAAGTAGACTAAATAAATGCATGTGTTGGATGTTCACCTAGTGAATGTCTAATTTTAATTGAAATTAATTAAAATAAATAAATTTAAAAATAGTTTGTGATAATTTTAATAAAATATTATTTAATTTTACTTGGTTTTTAAATAGAGTTGTAACATTTCTTTTCAAATATTAGTATGTGTTTTTTCTTTTCAACTTTATTTATTGTTTTTTGTTAGATTTTACTCCATCACTTTTCTAGCATGTATATTTTTATTATCATTTTATAAAATATAAATTTAGTTCTAAAAATAAAAGTTATTAAATACAACTAAATATAAAATTAAATATCTTAATTTATATTTATTTTTTAACTTTTCATTTTAGTTTTTAATTTATGTGAACAATATTTTAATTTATTTATTATATATATATATAATTCTAGATTTATTTAATTAAACCATGTACAATTAAAATTTGTTATATAAAAAATGTTAGAATGTCCGTACATTCATTTTCTTACTATTTTTTTCAACCCAAGGACATAGTTTAATACTTAATCTAATGGTGAATTGCAGAAATTAACATTAATTATATGAAAAAAGAAAAGAAAAGAAAAAGAAAACAGAAGTCAAGAAAGCGATTGGGTTACCTTTTGCCGTAAGGGGCAGGGAAGAATGCGATGGTAATGTTTTAAGGGTTAATTCTGTTGGTGGTTAGGGAAGGTGGTGTATCTTTCTGTCCTACGAATGTACCTTTGTAATAATTGTATGTAATGTACGTAGGAGTCACGCGCCATAGAATCGGACGGAGGGTGACGAGCTACATGTTGACTAGACAGCTTAAGATTAGCCCACGTCACGACCATGGAGGGGTCATGCGGTTTAACACTACTCGAGCAGTTGACTCGTCATGATTGGGTCATTGACCAGACCACCTGTTAGTAAACGGTCAAGTAAGGCGGTAACTTGACCGTTCGTTTACCGTTGGTCGCCCTTAAGGGGGAGAAGATTTTTCCACTTTTCTTTCGGACTGCCTTTTGCAATTGAATATCAATTTTTAGTGTCTTTTTTAATCCAAAGTGAAAAGATTAGAGTTTGTTTATGATTATTTTTGAAAATTTATTTTATATTAAAATAATATTTTTTTTTAAAAATTATTTTTAAAATTAATATATTAAAACGATATAAAATATATTAAAAATTTAATTTTTAATCAAATAAAAAAATTTAATTTTTAAAAAAATATTATTTACACTGCCCCTATAAACGCTCAATGGAGAAAGAAAAAACAGAGCACACAAACATGTACTTCAAAATAAATAGTCGCAAGGCAAGACTCTCTCTCTCTCCCCTCCTTGGACACGGTGGAAACTTCAAAAATCATGTGTCTCATCTATACCCACAAACCACTAATACCAACCCACTGGTTATCAAGACCACAAACTTCTATCCATGGAAAAAATCAAGTCCATTAGAACCACAAGCCTTTTACAATATACCATCTTTTCCACCGGCAAATCTACTGCCACAAAATGTCTGGGATATAATTCAAAGTTCATGTCCTCGGAGGGCCAACCCAGTTTCACGTTTGGGATTTTCACCAATAGCAGTGGATCTCAGGTGGAGATCCTGGCAAGAGTGGAAGGAGATCTTATGAACACGAAGAGCTGCATCATTAAAGATTTGTCAAACCTTGTGATGAATCGAAACACCAATCAGCTATCATTTACTCATTCAATTCCTTTTCCTCTTAAATAATAATAATAATAATAATAATAATAATAATAATAAGAAGAAGAAGAAGAAGAAGAAGAGAAGAAGAAGAAGAAGAATACCTGCTCTCAAATTGCAATGATGAGATGTTTTCCTCCTCGTTTCCATTTATACATGCATCGGAAGTTCAGTGCATTGTATCATTTGAGAAGGCGGCAGCCCCATGTCACTTTAATGACGGCTTAAGTGGTGGGCACAAATCATTATTTCTTCCTTCTTGATTGCAAGTGGCTGCTTCCTGCATAAATATTCACATTGTGAACCTTCCTCGATTTTAAAACTATCACCAAATCAATACTCAAGATCAATGCATGTGTTTTGTATCAAAACTATATATCCACAATCTTTTATATGACTAAAAAATCGCTTCAAATATTATGCTACTTGGACTGCCCTACACATTATTTAAACTGTTGATTATCTAATTAATAAGGTGCATTCTTTGGTGACTCCAAGACGCCAAGACGTAGAGGTTTCGCTTTCGATTATAGCAAAAATGCTGTAGACTCGTACTTAATATTCTTCCACCTGACAGAACAATGGAGGTGCGAGCTCTCGTTACCAAAGAAAAAAGAAAAAAGAAAAAAGAAAAAAGGAAAGCACAGCATATAAAAATTCGAGATTTGGCTCATTCACAGGCAGTAACATGCATGCTCTTGTTGTTGAGTAACCTCCAAGGACTGACACTAGATACTGTAAGTATGATTACAGGTCAATTCTAAGATCTTGGTGCTCCCTCAACAGTGCAAAAATCTGCTTTTCTATGCTGTCAATACGTTTTGTCTTGAGCACTTGCAAGCACGGCTCAACCTCGAGATGACAATGAGGCCCTAACCAGTTAGCCGCTTTGATACCATTGAAATCAGTTTTCATCTCCTCCTTTTTCTAGTATTTTATAAGCTAGCTAGTTTTGCATATTAATTAAGAATGGTTTGAAACTAGGATTTAACTAACTTGAGAGGATCTTAATTTGACTTAATCAACATTAAATTGTGCTGCAACTGAATCAATCTTTAATGTGCTTAATTAATCTGGTAAATGATATAAGGTCAAACAGAAAGGCCAGAAAATGTTCAATATTGATGTGCTTTGAGAAGGAACTATCCATACGTACTAGAGAGCGAGCTCTTTGGGACTGGCGTTTTTGTATGACAGTAGCTTCCCATGCTGCATGGTCCGTCTCTGAATCGACCTTTGAATTAGGGCTAGATTGTAGCAGGAACGAGGGTATCGTAAATGGATCTCTTCCGGTGTGTTTTTGCCCTTCCAACTCCAACTGAAAAGCTTCGGAATATTTCAAACACATCCTTATCCTTGCAATCCCTTTGAGCTTCATATCTAATCTAATCTGAAAAGAACTAGATCAGGAATAAAATCGGATCTGCCAATGGCTCGAACAAGTTGCTGTGATGAATTCTAGCTATCCCTGTTCATCCAAAAACAAACCAGGATTTACCCACCATCGTTCTTGTATTCTTCGAGGTTTTTCTCGATTGACTCTCTTTATTATTATTATTATTTTTATAGAACTGGATGGGTAATGTCTTGGACGAAGTTCCTCCATCCATAATGCTATCAGTTTTAACTGTTAGTCAATAAAATGTAAATAAAACAGAAAATATCATTTTTATTTTTATTTTTGAAGACAACGAAATTAAAAATATTCTGTCCACACCAAATGTTTTTTTTTTTTAAACTAAAATCACTGAAAAATGTATCATTTTCTACAAAATCAATAAGCCACATAAATATCAATCCAAGAATTTCTCGATTGAGTCTTCTTTGGTGGTTTTTATTTCTCTTTTATTTAACTTTCCTGAAAATAAAAAAAAATCTGATTTTTTCCTTTTTATTTAAATCTTTATTATAAATTACAGAAAATATTGTTTTTAAATATGGACATGGATACATGGTATATATTTTCTCATGGGATTTTTCACTTGTTCACTTGTAAGGAATTTTAATTCAATCATCCATATACTTTTGTAAAATTGCTTTAATAATGTAGGGAATATTTGAAAAACATGAAGGATTTATGCTTTTTCTAATAAATTATGAAGGCAACTTTCTTAAATGAGAGTGGTCACCCACTTGTTTCCCACGCCTCATAAAAGGTCCACATTGGACTGGCACTTTAATTTAGTAAAATGGAGGCCCCTCCTCCATAGATGACTACTCGTGGGTGCTTGCTAGTGCTCATCCGAACCTATTGGTGTTGACCCAAGTCGCTTTCCCAATTGGCAAAGATTACTCGCATGTTTCAGGTTTTTTTTCATCATTTCTAAAAATTTAATTAGTGTGCTTGAATTAAACTTTTGACTCGGTTGTTTACCGTGTGATTATGAGTTTAAAAGGGTGTTTGACATGAACTAATTATTGTTTTTTAAATTATATTTTTATTTAAAAATACATTAAAATAATATATTTTTAAAATTATTTTTAATACTAGAATAACAAAATGTTTTAAAAATATAAAAAAGTTAATTAAAAATAAAAAATTATTTTTTAAAAATATTTTTAAAAAACAAAAATAAAAAAACTTTAAATATTACGAGGTTAAATCTAAATATCACGAGGATAAACAACAAGAAACCCATCATGAAATCTGAACATGCTATGAAAACCCTTTCAAATTTAAATGAATGATTTCAAAGGCTGATTCATCAGAAGGTTTAACAAATCTTGAATTATGCAGTAGAAATAGTCTTTACGTGTTCATAAAATCTCATTTCACTCTTTTCAGGATCTCCGTCTGAGATCTGTTGTTATTAGTGAAAATCCCATACGTGAAGCTCTGTTGGCCCTTCGAGGACATGATTGATGAACGTTACTTTAAGCACACCGACTTTGAATTCTGTCCCAAACATTTTGCCCGTCAAGAACAACTAATAATTGAAACTAGATTACTCATTCTTGAATTTAAGATATGATTCAAAAAATTGTTTTTCAGAAATAACTCATGACAAAAATAAGCTAAGATAACTTTAGCTTGGAAGCATGTTTGGTTTATTAAAAAACAAGTGATAATTTAGATTATATTGATGTTATTTTATCTAGTTAAAATGCTTGAGTGTTGCTGTTTACTAAGTCCACTAAATTAATAATTGATTATTACATCAATAATAAATTATCAAATAAATAATTTTAAATTTTAGCTTATAAAAGAAAGTATTTGCCATTTATTTAGGCATCTTAGTTCTTAAATCAAGATTATGTTCTTACTCTTTCTCTTTAAATTTTTTTTAATGCATAAGTTTTGCTTTCACTAATTTGTTGTTCATACTTTTCATTTTGTTTACTATACTTAGTTAACTTATATTATTTTTATATTATTATATTGTTTATTTATGTTTTTTTATCTTCATAATATTTAGCTAAATTTATCATGTCAAGGTAAAAAAGTTTCACTAATAATATTAGGATAAGTATAAAATTTAATATGGATTTCAATGTTTATATCCCAATCAACTTGCTATTAAAATATCTTAGCATTTTTTTCTTTTTAATTTTTAATACCATGCTTGTTAAATAGTTAATCTAGATTTGTGTTGTATAACACTTAGTACATCAAATCCTTGATCTTTCATAGTCTCTAATTGACATCGTTATTACGAGAGGAACTTGATTTGTTACCAGCATAAGTTAACATCATGAATACTTGATAAAATTTAGAAGTATGGTATTAGATAAATAAGATGATTAATATGATCATGTTGATAATTTATAAACAGTTTATACTTTACTTATCTTTAATACTATTAGTAGATCCTCTAACCTTGATATTTGTTTTTATTATTGTTTAATCTTCACATTAATCTTACATCTCAAAGTCCTCTTTAACTTACCACTACCACCACCATTGTTGTTGTTGTTGTTGTTATTATTATTATTTATATAGTTTATCTCCTTATAGTTTAATTTTTTATCAGGTTATTTATTACTTTGATACTCTTATACTTGGGATAAGACATCAACTCTTTAATTATGTTACGTAGAAAAAATAACTATTGTAAGAGTCTTATCCATTGTAATCAATCATGACTAGTCATTATATTAAATATCCTAGGAAACTAAAGTACTTCTTAAGGATTGAAATGACAACTTCTAAAAAGGTTTCTTTCTAAATGAATAGAAGTATATGTTGGACTTGTTACATGATGATGAGATACTATATGCTAAGCTAGCCATCACTCCCCTTGACAGTAATATGTAATTAGATTTCTCAAGAAAACCTCTCACGTTATTCACCACTTATCAAAAGATTGTTAGTAAATAAATTTACTTAATAATTAGTAAACCAAATATTACCTTCGCCATTAGTTTATTAAGCCAATACATGTTTGCTCTCACAGTCCATCATCTTGACATGATGAAATGCATTTTGTGATATTTAAAAGGGATTGTTGGCTGCAGTATTATTATGACATGTAACAGAAGCACATATATTATAGGATATACATATATATTTTTTTTGATTTACGTGGGGTGTCCGGGCCAGCTTACACGCACCACGACTAATCCCCACGATCCACTGAATACCCTACAAACCCAGTAGGCATGTAAGGCACCGCGGGGGTGACAGACGTGCACGCCAGAGCTCGAACCCAGGTGCAGTGGAAGGAGACAAGCCCCTTCCACCGCTAGGCCAAGCCCTAGAATGCAGGATATACATATTTTAATTAGACAAGTAATGTAGTAGATAAACAATCTATCACTGAAAATTACATGCTTATTAGAAGTAATTTAGTGTTTTGGAAAACAAAATAACAACATGTGGTCTCTTGCTAAGTATTGAAGGTGAATATAACACAATAACATTTGCTTCATACAAATTGAACTGCCTCATGAATTACTTGCAAATCTTGATTTTCACAATCATACATGAATAATACTATTTTGTGATAATCAAGCTACTATATATATTACGACTAATCCAATATTTCATAAATGGATTGTCATAATGTTCATCAACAAGTTTAAACTAAATTTATTCAAAATAAGTATGTATGTATTTATTATCAACTTGCTGATATTTTATCAAAATCTTGCCTTTCACTCAGTTTCATAAGTTATTAATAATATTTTGATTAATTAATCCACTTGATTAAACTTAAGAAAGAGTGCTGAAGGTATTATAGATGTTGAAAATATTGCAAATTAATGATGCAAATATTAAAGATTTCTATTAATAAATTTTATTACGGAAGATAGTTTACCTAATACCTAGTTTAGATATTCTTGTAATTACTGTATATCCGTTCTAGAATCAAGTACAAAATCATGTTATTAATTGCTTTATTAGGTTCTTATTCTAGCCTATATGTACGTACGTGCGCACAATTTTATCAATAAAACTCATGATAAAATATTGTAATTCTGAAATTTTTTTGGTTTGATTTTTTTAGATATTATTGTTGGTTAAGCTACAATTCACGAAGTTAATAGGAAAGTTTTAGGACCAGTAAATGGTCGACCAAAAGCTTCCTCAGATGATTCTAACATAGGTCTATCGTGTCAATTTCCGGAAAACTCTTCCGTAGATGCCAATGACTGTCCAGCCAACTTTTTCTTTGCATGGCTTGTTCCGAGGGTGAATATTATTGTCCCTCCCTTCAAATCTTGTCATCGCCGTGCTTTTTGACTACGAGGCAGGACAAGTTTCCGGGGGTCTTTTTTTATGATGTTTGTCCACGTAGCATTCTGCAATGGGAGGAGAAGTTAAGGAACAAAGAGAAACCCTACTCCATTTTAGGCTTGCTTATCCATCATCCTGGTTCCCTGTCAACATTTTTCAGAGCAGCTGCAGACAGCTGGATCAAGATGATCGGAAGTTTGCCAAAAAAAAAAAAAAAGAAGCCCTGAATGTTGGTGAGGTGGCATAGATTTTTATTAAAAAAAATCAACCCCATGAGCTCAGCACAAACAACATGGTGGCCATCACCCCACGTCATTTGAGCTTAACCTAAATGACGTGGCCACCTCACAAGGATTCATAACACGGGCTATGAACCAAACAAACCTTTTATATCAAGGTTGGTATTATATTTTTTAGCCAACGATGAATACTGATAATATTCATCACATTCTATATAATGAGATACATTATTTTTTTAGTGGTCAATAATGCAAAAAAGCTCCATATTCTATATAATCAGGTATCTATTTTCTCAATAAACAATTATCACTAATACTCACTAACTCCTTCACCAATAATATTTAAAACACTACATTTAATAATGGATACCAATATTTACACCAATTAATTTTTATGCAACTTTCAAGACTAGCTTATATAAACAGAATTTATAAATATCTAGTGTTTTCAAGTAAACAAGACATGATAGAAGTTTTCACATTTAAAATATTTTTTATATTCAATATTATTTTAAACTTATATTTTTTTCATAATTTTCTTTATATATTATTTATCTCGTATATTTATTGACTTAAACTTAAATAATTCATTATTTAATAAGAGGTTTATTTTTTAAGATAGCCACCCCAAACTTATATTCAGGTCCATACATCTTGACTTAGGATCATAATCAAGTCCTTTTTTTTAAATTCAAGATTTCTAATTGTCACAGTACAAAATAATCTACCAGCAAGTTTTAACTTGATTACCACATAGTCATACTATTAAATAAGTTTTCCATGCTTCGTTGCAGACTCAATTTTAGTAATCTAATAGTTTATGTTTGAGTGAACAAAAAAAAAACTATTATTCTCTTTCTTGAAATCACAACGAGTATCAAAAAGTTAAAACAAAAGATGTTTTCAGTATACACCTGCACATATTTCACTATTCATTATAATAATATAAATTTTATTTTGCTCTTCCTAAAAAATCAATGGCATTGGTTTTGGAGATGTTTTGATCGTTTTGCAAGGACTTATTAGCCATTACCAAATTGACCGGGGTAAAACTTTTCAATTTTTTAATATTAATAGAATGACTTAATTTCCTTAAAAGCAAATTTTTCGTCACTAACATCTAGGGTTTTTTCAGTCATTTTAATTTTTAAAATTATATCTAGGGCTTTTTTTAATCTTTTTATTATACTTTTATTATTATCAAGTTAAATGATGCTAGTTGATCTTTTAATAAATATAAAATATCATTTAAATAGAAAAGTGGTTGTTGTGTGCATTTTATACGACAACACGTGACAGTTTTTGATATATTTTTGATGGCATATATGGTGTCTTCTAGCAATTAAAAACTCCTTTATGTCATGAGATTTTTTTTTAGTGGAGTCGTGCTGTGGTTTGTCGTTAGTGGGTTTTTTTTTTCTGTCTCTTTCTCTCAAAATTTATGCTGACTATTTAAAATTGCATAGTTGTCATCTTAGTTAATGATATTTTGATCTTTATATTTATTTTTTATTTTTTTATTGACTTTTTTTTTTAAATTATTTGTTTTCAATTTTATCTTGCAATCCCAACTTATATATATATATATTTTCAATTTGGTTATTATTTTGATTTTTTGGGTCTTTTTATTAACTCAATTTTTCTTTTTAATTCACCATTCAATACAAACATTAGAGTTTTTCTCTAATTTATTTTTTATTTTAACTTTGATCCTCACTCTTTTAATTGATAACACACACACATAAAATTTTGGATCATTTTTTCAATTTTATTTTTAAACATTTGATTAGTTGGGGATCAATTTTAATGATTTTTTAGATGTGATGTGTTAAATTTAATGACTTGCGTCAAATGTTTAAAAATTTAACGTGGATTGACATCATTTAATTTTTGTTTTTTACTTATATTTTTATAATTTCATCAATTGATTTTTTTTTAAATGGACTTTGTGATTTTTTTTGTTTTCTTTTCTATTAGATTATCCTGATCTCCTGATATAGGTCGCAAGTTTGGCTGGTTAATGACACAATGAAAAGATTGATGTCTTCTCCCAAGTGCAGGAGTGTCGAAGTAATAAATAACCCGGCAAGACCGGGGTCAAACCACATGGAGGTTATTGTACAAATTATAAATAACAATAATACAACAACAATAATAATAACAATAACAACAATAATAGTAATAACAACAATATTAATATTAATAATAATAATAATAATAATAATAATATTAATATTAATAATAATAATACTAGTAGTAGTAGTAGTAGTATAAAGAAAGAGAAGAAGAAGAAGATGATGATGATGATGAGAACTTGTAGATAGAATATTAATGTAAGGATTAAACAGTGATAATATCAAATGTCAAGGTTAGAGGTTTTAGTAATGGTATGTTAAATAAGTATAGTATAAACTCTTATTGTTCAATTGGAAACCGCACATAAAGGAGGTTCCAATCAGAGTATAGATTGTTAATATGATTACATTAGTCATCTTATTCAATTAATGCTAATACTTGTAAGTTTCGTCAAGCATTCATGATTATAACTTATGTTAACAACAAATCAAGTTCCTTTCATAGCTCAGGTGTCGGTTATACCATACAGTATGGGCTATGAAAGTGCCAAGCATTTATTGTACCAATTGTTATACAACATAAATCAAGATTAGTCATTTAATAAGCAAAGTATTAAAGAGTGAATAAGATAACAAATATAAAATATGTTAGTATTAAACATTAAAGTCCATATTAAGTTTATACCATACTTATTCTTACACCATTAGTGTAACCTTTTCACCTTGACATAATTAACTTAGCTAGACATAATGGAAGAAAGAAAAATGGATAAACAAAATAAGAACATAAATAAGATAAGAGTTAACAAAGCAAATGACAGGAAATGAAAGGCATAAACTTGATATTAATGAAAACAAAACATAAAGAATACAAAGAGAGAAAATAAGAGCATGATCTTGATCCTAAATGCATGGCAAATGCCTCCTTTTATAGGCCAAAATTGGAAACTATTAATTTGATGACTAATTGATGAGTAGATGGCCAACCTTTGACTTAGTGACAATCCTTATCTTCTCTTGTCTGCCTAAAACGTCATTGATGATGTCAAAACTAGAGCCACTTGAAAACATGAAAGTTCTAGGCAATTGTCTCTGCTTTTTTGTGTAAAAACTTCAGCTCATTTTGACTTCTAGAACTCCAGATATGGCCAAAATACTAAACAGTGCTCGGGCTGGAGGACAGATTCGGGCTTCTTTGTTGTTGTTATAATTTGGACTTGAAAATGACCTTTTTAGATCTTGAGCTCCATATGAAAGTTGTAAGCCTGTGTCTTACCTTTCCATCCATATAAAGTATACCTAAATCTGAGATCTATAGCTCCAGATATGACCTAATTACCGAACAGTGTTTCGGTTTGGATTGCATCGACATCTCTTTTCTAAGTTTGATCATCTCTTTACCTTTGCAATTGAAGTTCTTAAAGTCATCAATCAATCCTTTCATTTATGTGATAGATTTGCATTTAAAATGGACATTTACCACAAATTAAATGTATCTTATATTATTAGATAGATTATTATAAAACGTACTTTAGTTAAGAAGTTATTGATACTTTAAGTGCAAAATGATGATATAAAACCATGATAAAAATGCACTTTTGAGTACTAATCTGTTAACTTGAGTTAACTCACCTCTTATTACCTAGTTTACAAGTTTGTCATACTAACTTGGGTTGACTTTGAATAATTGTTTTTGTTAATTTTTTACTAAATTTCATTATTTCATATTTAATTAATTAAGAATTCAGCTATATTATGTTTTTCCCTTTTGAAAAATGGTGTTTTCCTAAGTTATAATGATTGCCTTTTTTTATTTGTGTTTTGTAATTTAGTCAATTTATTATAATTTTTCTTTTAACATTTAATTAAAATAAAATCAACTTATTTAACTTAACCAAGTCTATAATTTAAATCTCATTTTTTTTTAAAAAATACACTTGCAACACCTAGATAAATTTTTCACAAAAAAAATAACAAGCCAGCCCCTCGATGTATAGATACATAGATCTATTTAGGATAACTTTTAGTCTATAATTAACTACTTAAATTTCAAACTAAACATAAATTGCTATGTAACAATCCTAATAGAGTATATATCCGCATTCAAAATATATATTATTCAAAAAACAAAAATGCATTGCACGGATGTTGAATGAACTGATCTTCTCTTCATGCACACTCTCCTTGCATTTTTTTTATTTGTGTTAGCAAAGTGTTTTACAAGAGAAAAGCAGTTTAAGCCTTTTGCCTTGGGATAATAAACCTTTGGAAATCACATTACATGCTTTAACGAAACCCAACAATATGAAAAGAAACAGCTCAAATGCAAGAAAAAATAGCAATGTAAAAGGGCAACTGTAAAACCTAACCAAAAGAATTGAGAAAACATGAATCTCCCATTATGTGCTCATTGCCTTTATTACAACAAGAAATCCAGTCAATAAAGAAACTGGGTATAAGAATATAGTTATGCGATGGAATATTACCTTTTTGCTTCTTTAATAACATTGCGTTGCTATTCATTGCCTTTTTGCTAATAAGGGCTCCTTAGTTAAAATTAACACATAACCATGCTATTTGGGTGGACTATTTATGCTTTGCGTGTCGGATTTGTCAACAATGGAAGGGACTAAGACTGCATAGATTTGAAACAAGGAAAAAAATAAATGGTTATATTGTCACTTGCACCTGAATGTTTAGAATAAAGTCAGCAAAATGAAATAAATGTGCTTTATTCTTTTTTTAGAAGCTCGATATTATTTATTTTATATTAACATATATGCAAAGGTCAATCTTCGAACTGTTTTGAACCTCTTGGCCTATCAACTCTCTAGATGAAGCTATAAATGTTGTAAGTGGAGATTCAATAGTCATTTTGTATGGTCTAGAAATGTTTAAGGGATAGTAGGTTCACACTAGTGACGAGGAATAAAAGATGATTGCAAGAATATAGTGCAACTAGTAAAACCTATAGGATTAAAATCTTACTTGATGATATTTTAAAATCTAGTGTGATGAGGTTTTTTTTAGAGAATAAATAATCCTACATTCATGTCAAAATTCAATTATCCAGAGCTTATAAAATGGGTAATTGGTAGTACAATACCTAACACCTGCAAAATAGAATAATGTTTGCTTAAGTTTAGCATGTTGTTAAACTCAAGAATGTTTTATATAACAACTCATTATATCTATATCTGTTTATGCTTAGCTTGTTATTAAACCCAAGAATATTGGGTCTGATACCTCGCTAAACCTATATTTAAATAAGCTTTTAGCAAGAAAAAACTATGTTATTTTAGGTATTCCTAGTCATAAACTACCTTCTTCTTCCTTCTTGTTATTTAGTTACAAAAAATAGACTCTATAAAAGTTATGTCAGATCCTAGAAGTGTTGCTTTTTCAGGCGATGAATTTAGCTTCCAATAAAAAACTTGGGAAAACAATAAAGGACGAGGGTCTTCTAGATTAAGCCCTAAGGTTAGAACATATGGAACACATCCAAGAGCTATTTTGAAAAAAGTCTAAGGTTGTGCCTATTATTGAAAACTTTCTTTCCTTAAGGAGAGCAACAAACCCCTTTTATGCTCGATTGAGGAAGAAACATGTGCTATGTTGGCTCAAACCTCAATAGTGTATCAAATAAACAAAATAGACAAATTGACACTATCAACTATTTTGTAAAGTATACAATTTATTTTTTATTTTTATGCATCTAAATATTCATTTCTGACTTTGTTATTATACAAGGTTAACAGTTGAAGAGGAAAGAGAGTCTTCAATATGATCTGTATTTGAAAGGGTGTCTTCATCCCTTAACTTATCTAGAGTTGGAATAGAAATAAAGATGGAAAAGAGCCCTATCAACATGGTTGAACTTTTTGTTTATGAGGAGATAATAAAGGTAACCACTACTCCTATGGAGTCGGAGGCCAAATCTAGTAGAGAAAGTCATTCTCTCCTAATTAGGGGTCAAATAAAGTTGAGCCCATCTAAAATGATTATGTGTACTATTGCCTACTTTAAGAGATGAAGGGTCTTCACCCTTATAGAGTTTGATGTTGTAGCCTTAAGCCTCTCTTATAGCCTTATTCTTAATGCCCCTACCATTATTTTCAACTGCACAGACCTTTTTATCTACGTAGACTTTTGCCCATGATGGTTTACTAAGAGCTAGATAGTTTGGGCTCAAAGATGAGTTTTCCAACCTCATCCTCGGTCAAGCCCCCTACACTTTCCCTGCATTATTCGAGGAGGAAAAGTAGGTCATGAAGGCTATCTTTGATGGGAGGTCTAGCCTCAAGGATGAAGGTCTAGAGATGGTAATAAGCTTAAATAGGCTTTTAACCACTCTTTTAGATGTATAAGCAATGTCTTATTAGAGTTACTATCACCATTTAAACCTTACTGGATAAATTACTTTCTATATTAGAAACTTTCTCTTGTCTGATCTTTTTTTTTTTTTTTAATAATCATCATTTGTTTTTATTAGACTTTCATGATATGTATCCATTATAAAAGGCACTAGAGGGTTAAGAGAAACTAAATGAGAGAGGCCATCACCAAGAATATGGCATAACAAACTGCTCTTTAAAAGCTAAGAGATGAGAAAGTTGTAGTTGTTGAGCTAAGAGAGCTCAAGATAGCCAATGTAAAACTAAAGAATGACATGAAAGGCCATATCTTTTGGCTAAACTCTATTGAAAAAGGAGATTTATCTAACTCATGATGAAATGGCACCCTTAAAGAAAGAAATAATAAAGATGAGAGAATTCCTTAAAACTCTGAGGATTGAGCTCATAGTAGCTAAAAAAAGAGCCTATATAGCTCTCATGCAAGGATATAGGTTTTGGGAAACTCTTATAAGGAGTTTTAAGAGATGTTTAAAGGGTTTACAATATTAACTACAGTGATTGGGGACAAGGCTTTCCTTTTCATGTTCAACTTATATTTCTTCAACTTGTCAAGATGAAATTAGGTGGACCTTAATACTGTTTTCCATCTAGTGCTCATGCCTGACTTCGTTCGATGTCTTTCATGTAAGGGTTGCAGCTGCTCAATGCAAAGTCTACCTTTTTAAAGGGCATACCCTCGATGTTTAGGCCTTATCTCTTTATTCCTTATGGATTTGTATACAACCTCAGTCCCGTGAGGGGTTTTTTCATTCAATAATAAATGTTTCTTTGTAAAAATTTAAAGCCTTTTGATAAAATTAAGACTTCTCTAAGTGTTCTATATCATTATATCCTTAGGCAGCCTCGATGGGTTTAACACCTATACTTAGAATTTTATATATTTTGGTCCAATGCCTATATGTAGCTTATGAGTTAGACTTATATTGTTTATATAAGTCAAATGTCCATACTTAACAAATTTTTCATCTAGATTTATTGAAATCTAGAGCTATTTTATACACAATTTGAATAGGTCCATTTTTCATAGACTAATGATAATTATAATAGGGGACATTAGAATCATTTTCCATGGAATATTTGTAAGTAATTTGTATAGGTCCAATGCCCATACTTAGAAAAAAAATAATTTAGGAGTAAGTTTTTTAGGCAATTTTTATGGGTCTATAAGTAATTTTTTTTCTTCAAATTTTAATGAGATTTGAACTTTAATAATCCTTCAAAGACAAAACTTGCCCTTTACCTGAAATTGAGAGGAAACATAGGTTACATGTATACCTAATTATTATTTGGTTGTAATTTAGAAATTCATGTTCCTTTAATCTGACTATCCATTAGAGTATTTCTGGCAAATTGGTGAGAGGTACTTAGGCATTGCCTAAAGAATGTTCTATTTAAGACTGTATTGGAGAATGGAGGATCCAAGATTAACTCTTAGTGAATTAGTGAGAGGCTCTTAGGCATTACTTGGAAAATATTCTAGTCCAAAACTGTATAGGAGAATTTTATATTCTTCTTCAGTTTTTTTCTTATATCCTTTCTCTTTTTGTCACTTTATTTTCTTATGTCCACCATCGAATTCAATTGACTTTTTTCTCTCTTACCTAAATTTAAGTATTTTATATTCTCTATTATTATTTCTTTAAGGCTCATTTTATTTTCACTTTTCATACCTACAACCTTAAATGGTTTATTTGTCTCCTTGACTTTGCTTTCTCTTTCTAGCTTTAATTTGTCTTCTTTAAGCCCCAAAGCTTTGTTTTTTTGTTTTTGCCTACTTTTTTAATAACATTATATGAAAATAATAGGTTAACATGACCAAAAAATTAATATCTTCTCTCAAGTGTAGTAGTGTTGAAGTAATAAATAACCCAACAATACCAAGGTTGAGCTACAACGATGTTAACTATATAAATTATAAATTATAAATAATAATAATAATAATAATAATAATAATAATAATAATAATGGTGATGGTGATGGTGATGGTGATGATGAGTTAGAGAGGACATTGAGATGTAAGATTAAAGTGAAGATTAAATAATAATAAAAATAGTTATCAAGGTTAGAGAATCTATTAATGATATTTTAAATAAGTATAATATAAACTATTTTTATTGCTCAACTGAAAACCATACACAAAGGAGGTTTCAATCAGATGATTTATCATTAATAACTCTTTATAAATTATTGACATGATCATATTAATTATCTTATTTAAATAACATTAAAATTTTAAATATGATCAAGAATTTATGATACTAACTTATGTTAACAACAAATCAAATTCCTTTCATAGCACATATATAGGTTATACCATACGGTTGACTATGAAAGTACCAAGCATTTATTGTACCAAGTGTTATACAATATAAATTTAGATTAATCATTTAACAAGTAAAATATTAAGAATTAATAAGATAAAAATGATATGACAAGTTAATAGCAAGTTATTTAGGATATAATCATTGAAGTTCATATTGAGTTCATATTGTATTTATCCAAACAACATTAGTGAAACCTTTTCACTTTGATATAATAAACTTAATAGAAGAGAAATATAAATAAACAAGAGTAGAACATGATTATATAAGTATAATAAAGGAAATGAAAGGCATAAATAAGATATTGATGAAAGTAAAACTTAAGCATTACAAAAATATAATGAAAGAGAGTAAGAAAATGATCTTGATATGAAAATCAAGATACCTAAATACATGACAAATGCCTCCTTTTACAGGCCAGAATTTAAAACTATTGATTTGATGACTAATTGTTGAGTAAGTGACCATCTCTTAACTCTATGACAATCCTTATCTTATTTTTCGAACAAAAAGTCATTGATAACATTATAATTTGAATATATAGTCTTATGAAATGACTAAGAAATTGTCTCATCTTTCCAATAAAAAAAGAATAGGTGTATTTGGACTTCTAGAACTCAAGATATGAGCTGAACACTAAACAGTGTCTAGGCTGCAGTACGGATTCTAACTTCTCTGTTGTTGCTACCATTTAAACTTGAAAATAAAAGTTTTAAATCTTAGACTCTCATGAAAGTTTTAGGGCTATGTCGTAGCTTTTCGTACATATAAATTAGATCTAAATTCAAGTTTTACAACTCCAGTTATGATTCAATAACCGAATGATGTTTCAATTTAGATTGAACCAATATCTTTTTTCTAAGTTTAGCTATTGTTTTGTCCTTTTAAATTTCAATAGTTAAACTCATCTATGAATCCTGACTTATATGATAGGCTTGCATCTAAGATGAATATTTATTATAAATTAAATGTATCTTATATTATTACAAAATATGATTTAGTTATGGAGTTATTAATACTTTAAGTGCAAAATGATAATATAAAACTTTGATAAAAACACACTTTTAAGTACTAATTACACCCTCAACTAACTTGTTACTAGTCCTAGTGATCAAACCATTAAAATATAATTTTTTTTGCAAGTTCCACAAAGTAAGACATTTATCATTCAATTTCTATTAATCTATCTAAATAAACAAACTCTTATTAAATTTATATATATGCTTCATACTTCTTAAAAAGATATTAATAAACCTTCCCTTTGTGCTCAATATATCAACATATAGTTATGGGGCTTTACTTGGAAGAAAACAAAATTTTGTTCTAATGTTTAAGGTTAAGTTTCTTGGGTTAGGATTATTATCCTTTTATTTTTATTTTTTAATATATATGCATATAACTTAAAAAACAATGAATCTTTAACCCATCTAATGAGCATTAGGCTAATGACTCTTAGATCAATTGGTTTTAGAGCATTAGGTGTTAAGACACCTCTTCAAGCTTAGTAACTCGGGTTGCAGATACTAATACGTAAATAGTATAATGTTTGATTCCCTTAAACTTTTCTCCTTGACCCATGTAACAAGTAACAAGCCAACAGCTCTCAAGTCAATTGGCTTTAGGGTATTATGTGTTAAAATACTTATTCAGACTTAATTATGTAGGTTAGAGAAACTACTAAATCAAACTTATCTATATTTTTATTATCATCAATATTATCAATTTGTCTTTTTATTTTTTGCAAATTATATACCATGCCTTTCCCTTAGTTGTAACTTTAACAAAGGAATATAAGTAATGTAATAATTGAATGTGCAACCCACAATCATATGTTAAAGTGTGTTTGTGAAAATGAAGGTTAAGAATACGTGTTGAATCAGTAAATAAGTAGAATTAAATGATACTAATGCGAGTGTTTGTAAACCTAAATATTTTAAGAAGTGTTATGATAGACCTTGCTTGATAAGAATATTTACTAAAATGCATCTTAAGAGTCAATAGAATTTCTCCTTACTCTACCATCCTAATAACAATTCTGTCAAATGGTTTTAATAATAGCAAAAAGTTAGTTTGTTAGTTAGTTTTTTTTGTTACTACCCTTCCCTCAATCACCTGAAATAATAATTACTGATAAACCTGAAAATGAAATATTATCCTTAATGTTCTAAGGTAGAAAAATAGAGTATAGAAGACATCACCTGAAATAATAATTACTGATAAACCCGAAACATAATTAAATAAATATAAAAAATAACAAAACATAAATGTTGTGCTATTAATAAAATCAAAAGACATAATTTTTTACAAATTAAGGCTTAGATTGTAGTTTTGATTATGACTCACATCTTCACTTAGTTTTATGTTTAAGAATAGCTTAAACACCCTATATGGATCAAGGATAGACTTCCCATCTAGTTTTCTTAAAAACTAACAAAAAGGGTTTTTTTAGTCAGATTCCTAATATTATGTTGAGCTTTTTTTTTTTTTTTATAAAAATGAGGTCATAAATCATAAATTGCATGATTTACATCTCTATTAAGGTATGTTGTAAAAGTTAATAAAAAATTATCTAAGAACTCTTTATGTTTTGAAATACATCCTAACTTTTGACAATTTTCATAAGTTTTGCAAAATATATGTGTCTTTGAATATAATAAGCCAATAAAATCCATATTGTAAGATTTTTATAATTATCTTTGTTGATAAGAAATGACCCCACATATCTTGAAATGATAAAATTTAATGACACTACTTACCTCATTGTCAGTAATACATCTTTGATATATTTGATTAGGATAAAATTTGAATAAGTAAGGGTTATCCCAATAAAATTTATGCACGTCGCTATTTTTTTTTAATTTTGGGTATCCAAATGAGCTGACAAAAATCCTAAAGCAAGAAAATTATCAATATTAGCGGACCAAGGTATTAAAGCAATAAAAAGTGAAGATTCATTAAAAAAGCATCATTAATTGATATGATGTTAGGTGTTGAATCTATTGTTAATCTTAACAAATAATGCGCGATAACATTTTCAATGCTATTTTCATCCTCAATTTCTTCCTATTTCAAAGTTTCAATGATTTCAAAATTGTAATTGATTTCTCTTTGTTAGGTTATGACATGAGAAAATGAAAGTATTGGTGGAGAATCAGTCTTTTCTTTGCAATGTTCAAGTTTAACCTCTTCCTTACCCTCAAAGATTGACTCATTATCTTTCTCATGAGGTTCAAAAATTGATTTTTCAATAACCTTATCATTGTGGAGAGTAATGACTAATTAGATTTGATCCATATATTGGCTTGCGGAGCTGCTTGCACTTGAATTGTATTGTCCTTTGAGATTTTGCTGTGTTAAGAAGGAAACTTAGCTTTCTCTAGAAAGCTGAGAGTATATATGAATTTTGCAAGATCATCTTTAAAATCTATCATGCTTTGAGCAAGTTGAGTGTTGATTATCTTTTATTTTTTAATGAATGCATACAAAGTTTCCTCAATATTTTTTCTAGGAGGGGGAATATAAGGAGCTGCATATTCATGAGAATTTTAAAAATTATAGTGTACTTGAAATAATATTTGTGAAGTTTGTTCATTATTGTTACCACTCTTCCAACTAAAATTTAGGTGATTTCTCCAAGCAAGGTTATTGTTTGTGAGTATGGATCATGATTTGACCATTGCAAACTGTTTAAAGAATTAGCTTATTTATGGAGACATTCCTTAAAAGAAGAAAAAATTTTATAATTATTGGTTAACTATTCATTAGTTTCACAGATTTGACATATAATTTCTTGAATAGATTTCATTTGACCACTCTTTTTTCATTTTAATGCCTCGACTTTTCTAACTAAAGATACAAAATTAGCTTGGAGGTCATGATCTTATCTAAGGTTATATATACCTCCACTAAATGTATGAGGTTGAGTTTTACCTGGTGCCTCATGAGTATCTATAATGTCTTAATTTTGAGCATTTTCAACTAATAAGTCCATGTATCACATTGCTTCATTAAGGTCTTTATCTTCAAAAATTTCATTGCACATTAATTCCACCATTTGCCTATCTTTAAGTGTTAACTCTTTATAAACATGTGAAACCAATCTCCATGTTTCAAAACCATGATGAGGACTTTCATGCACGTGTAGAAAGAAAATAAAAGGAAGAAGGAAACAAAACAAAAGAAAAAAAAAGAAACAAAAGTTATATACAAGAAAAGTTAAAAGAAAAAAATAAAATAAATATTATAATTTATACATAAATTTACCTCCCCGGCAACAGTGTCTAAAACTTGATACGACTAAAAGATTAATATTTTCTCCTAAGTGTAGGAGTGTTAAAGTAATAAATAACCCCGTAGGATGAGAATCGAGCCATAGAGAAATTAATTATATAAATTATAAATAATAATAATAATAATGGTGGTGGTAGTGGTGGTGAGTTAAAAAGGATTTTGAACTCTAAAGGGGAACTTTTAAATCTTGGATACTTATAAAAGTTTTAGGTTTATGTCGTTACTTTTCATACATATAAATCAAACCTAAATAGAAGTTCTACAGCTCTAGTTATGATCCAATAACCCAATGGTGTTCCAGCTTAGATTAAACCAGCATCTCTTTTCTATGCTTAATGCTCTCTCTTTGTCTTTTCAATTTCAGTAGTTAAACACATCAATCAATTTTTTGATTTATGTGATAGGCCTACATTTAAGATGAACATTTACCATAAATTAAAGGTATCTTATATTATTAAACATGTTATTATAAAACATGCTCTAGTTATAGAGTTATTGATACTTTAAGTGTAAAATAATGATATAAAACCTTGATAAAATGTACTTTTAATTACTAATCATAAGTGATAATAATTTACAATAAGCATGTGTTGCTATCCAATTCCATAATATTCTAAAGTAAAAAAAAAATCAATAGTGAAGAAAATGGAATAGAAAAAAGAAAACCTTGGATTTTCAGGAATAAACTCTTTTTTGTTTTTTAATCTCTGTCCACCTACCAAAACTTGTTTGATTGGCTGTATAACTTTTAACCTACCCATTACATTTGACATCTTGCACAAATATGAATAAAAAAATTGTAATATTTTTTCATCATAAACTATATAAGAAATCTTGCCAAATCTCTTTTTTCCTCATAATATTGACAAAATTGAAGGATTAAACTTAAAAGCCCATGTCTAATTTCTTAAGCCGATGAAAACCTTATAAGCGACAATCGTGTTTGTGAATTTTCTCTTGTATGAGCAAAATATTTTTATTTTAAAGAGATTATACTTGGAAACTCCACCTACTAGTAGTGGAATGTCCTGAGTACTTGTTGACCATTATATAGTATCATCCTATTAAGAAAAAACTAAATGTTAGATCATTTGAGAAAACACAAAGGAAAGAAGAAAAAAAATTGCAACACTAGAGCATAGTAAGATTTAGAGAATATAAATGGTAATTTAAGACCTCACTTGACATATTAAACTATTGAGCTAAGTTAGTTATTTGATATGATATAAAAGCTTTTATAACCAAGCGTTTATAAGTTTGAATCTCACCATTGCTATTTATATAATAAAAATTAAGTATAAAGTAGTAAGGGCTTGTGCAAGTTTCAAGTTTAAATAACATTCACTTGAAAATATGTGTTAGAGAATAATATAAATTATATTTTAGAATCTTATTTAACAATTTAAACTATTAAGTTGAGTTGATTCTTTGACATTAAAAGACTTGTCATACTAGCCACACTATAGCTTTATAGATCTATGAGAAGGTATATTTATATATACATGCATGTCCAATCTTAGACCAAGAAGATTTCAAAGAAGCTAATTTAAGATTAATTACTACTGAACTTACCCCTGAACCTTTTCTGGTTTGTTCTATGTTGTTACTTGAAATGTCAATAACACAATTAAAATATCTTGAATTCATGCTTGTAAGATTAATGCATAAAAATCAGATATTGTGTAACATGTTGGAGAAGAAGAACTTCTGTCTAAAGTAGCAGACCTTTGTTAATTGTGGAAATAACATCTTGATATACGATATTTTTCATGAATTGGAAGACTTTCTTTCATGTTAGCAGGCCTGGAATGTTTAGAAAATCAAAACAGTCATGTTGATCGCAAAAGCATCAAATCCTAACTTTCGAAATTGTATATATAATTGTTTCAAGACATATGAAACTTATTTGAAATTCCCTGTAGGCAGTTTCATCACATAGCCGGCGCGTTTGAAACAAAAAAGGAAGCATAGTAACTCCATTTCTGAACCAAAAAGGTATTGGAATTCTTCTTATTTGATCGCGACTGTTGTGGGTTGCCACACTTTCCGCATCTTACTGTTACTCTCACACACATATGGTTGTAATTGAGCTGGTAGGATTACTAGATGAATAAATACATCAAGACCACATCCCTAACCAGCCCCCATTGGAGAAGTTGGCAATTTTGCCTGTTTGGTTCAGACCTAGCTAGCCTTTTGGTTTTCTAACAGTGGGACACCCTGTTGAAAGTAAAGCAGATGCTGTATAATGTCAATACAATAATGCAAGTTCGGAAACTCAAAAATAAAAAGAAAAAAATATTTTTATTAAGTATTTTTATCTGAATTCTCTTTTCTAACAATGTAGCATTTTATTGAAAGTAAAATAGGTATGGTATAAGATCAGCAATGCAAGTTCAAAAACTTAAAAATAAAAAAAATAAAAGAGAAATATAATGTTTCTTTTTAAACTCTCTTTTCCAACGATAGAGCACTCAGCCTCTCAGAAGCCCACATAAATAATCTTTACTCCATGTGCTTTTGGTCTATATTGGCAAGGACATAAATTAGAGGTCATATGAAATTATTGGTAAGGCCCTTTTGCACATTCCACACACATCATTCATTCAATTAAGGTTGCCTGTACAGAGGGGGGTCTCTAACAAGAGGGGACTTCCAATAGAAGATCATGTCAAGAATCTCTAGTCTTCTTAGAATGTGGCCAAAAATACCAAATCTGTGGTGTCTGTATTGGAACAGGCAGAGAGGTTAACAGAAACTCTCTAAGAGAATTGGTCATTGGTTCATTCATATTTTGTCAATCACTGACGTTCAAAGGGGAACAACGTACAATGCCGTGAAACTCAAGTTACCTTTTAATTGAGAATGTTTAGTCATTAATCTTGAAAGACAATGATGGAAACCTAATAATACTGCACAGGCTACTGATCCATATAATGGCATCCAGTATCATTTTATGTCCAGCAAGCTAGACCACAAAACTATAATTGCAAGAAGTGTCAAAGCTATTAATTGACAACCAAACTAAAATTCCCAGCGATGTCCAAGATTTTTGGAAAGTTAAAACTTCAAAAGAATCACCTTGCCTATTTGTGGAAAGTAATTCGAACAAAGGGCAACTCGACACTAATTACTGTTAATTACTACATGTCGAAGTGCGGATTAAATCACCAAAAATGCTTCTTAGTCAGTGGTTCTGCAACTGCATCAGCTAATTAATCTTCTGGCAGCAGACGAATTTTTTGAAAATTTAGATCAATGCCTGCCACTTCAAATTCCCCATCAGCATATAATCCACAAGCAGTACTATTTCACCTTCTATTGTGATTTTATACGCATATTCGTAGGCTTCTCTCTTTTTCTTGGTGGAACAATCTGGTCCAGGCCTTCTGTACTGCCGAGCTGTCTGGTTGGCTCCACTCACTGTGTTGAAACATGAATAACCAGAATGCATGACTAGGATCCAGTCGTTTTGGCGCATTTTCCAATCGTGTCAAAAACAGCCAGCATTAGTTACTCTATAAAGAAAAATAGCTTTACAAATAAAAATACGTATGGCGCAAGTAATGTTGGTGAGATGTTACTAATTTCAGAATCTTTTTAAGCGACAAAACGTTGAAAAGGTGAATCGAAATTACAAGCCCACGTACACGTGGCCAATATATATATATATATATATAATTTGTCAAGATATTATTGAGAGAAAGTCAATCAAGCAACTTTGGAATTGAGTTGTACATCACTTTGAATTTGTTGGTTTTCCAATGTTGATGTAGTAAGTGCCTGGAAGTGGAGAACATGATTGGAGAAATGGCTTGAAAAATGTATGGTCAAAACACAATTGGAAAGTGCTCGAGCATTTTTCAGATCGATGACCTTCGAAGGTAGTTACGTAACATCCAAGAACCGCAGAGTTCAGTGGAGGCACCTCCTGCTTAAAAGTTATGGAATGATGCAGAATGAGAATGTAACACATGAATTTGAAATTCCAACCTCCTGCTTAAAAGTTATGACAATCCATATCAATTAGCCTTTCCGCAGGATAAAATTAGACCAATCATGATCCCAGGAATGCCCATCAAGGAATATTTGAGGAGGTTTAAAATTTAATGAGAAGTTATGTTTCATTCCTTGATGGATTCACTGATAATGGTGGAAACCTAATCATAACATGCTGAGAAAGAAAGTTATGGCATGCATATAGAAGGCAAATCTAAACCATAAATCAAGATTACACCGTCAAATCATGGTAAAGCGTCCATCTCAGGAGGATAGTCTTTACTGTTTAGTATATTACGATAAATTCATCATAAAAAAAAAGAAGAGAAGAAGAAGAAGAAGAAAGAAAAAAAGATAAATTTAAAGGATAAATCATATTATCAGAGCCATTAGTTTATTATCTGTTTATAATTATAGATATTTCGGTCTTAATCAGTTCAACCATGTTATCTAATAAGGAAGTTGCAGACACATTTTTTCTGAGGAGATAAAAAGTTGATTAGCCTGAGTTAATCATAGTCATCACCATAAAAGACAGGTTGGTACTGGATCTTCAATTTGCTCTCCATTGTTGATATCCTTGAATCAGTCCAGGAACGAATAATTATGTTTCCACCATGTTTATCAACAACGTAAAAACAAAATTTTTCCTTCATTATTGTTGCACATGCCTGCACAACATTGATTTGTTCTATTTAAAACATTTAGTATTTAGTTTAGGGTCACTCGAAAATCTAGATGTATTTTTCTTGTAAAAAATTTACATGTAAAAGATTAATTGGGACTAAAAAAGGTATCAAAACTTCTATTGCATCCTAATTGAGATAAACTATTTTGTGATTTGATATAATTTAACGGTTTTGAAAATTTATTTTGTCACTGGTCTATTTAATTTTTTTTTAACAAATTTTTTTTTATCTTATCAGGTAAAAAAAATTCTAATATTAACATAAAAAACAAAACAAACAACCTAATCTAGATAATCACGAAGTTAGTTCATTTAAGATTTTAAATTTTTAAGAAATGATGCTAAAAATTCTAAAAACGATGTAAATATATTAAAAAATATATTTTTTAGATTTTTTGCTATTTTTTATTTTTAAAAAAATTATAAAAAAATGAGTCAAAAATTGGATAGCAACAATTATTAAGGTTGTTGTAAAGTGAAACAATGCTAAATAAATAATCTAAATTTATTTTATCATTTATCTATTAAAATCTCAAATGAACTAATTTCGTGATTATTATAGAATGTCTATGACATGACTAAAAGATTGATATTTTCTTCTAAGAGCAGGATTGTTGAAGTAATAAATAACTCGGGAAGACCAGAATCAAACCATCAGGAAGTTAATTATATAAATTATAAAAAATAATAATACAACAATAACAATAGTAATAGTAATAGTAATAATAGTAATAGTAGTAGTAGTAATAATAATAATAATAATAATAATAAAAGAAGAAGAAGAAGAAGTTGATGAAAACTTTGAGATGAAAGATCAATATAAGGATCAAACAATGATAAAAACAAATATCAAGGTTAGAGGATCCACTAATGTTATTTCAAAGAAGTATAGTATAAACTCTTATTACTAAATTGGAAACCACACACAAAGGAGGTTCCAATTAAATTATGATTTGTTAACATGATTATATTAGTTATCTTATTCAAATAATGCTAATACTTGTAAATATTGTCAGACATTCATGATTATAGCTTATGTTAATAACAAATCAAGTTCCTTTCATAGCACATGTATAGGTTATACCATACGGTTGAGCTATGAAAGTGTCAAGTATTTGTTATACTAAGTGTTATACAACATAAATCTAGATTAATCATTTAACAAATAAATTATTAAAAGTAAACAAGTTAACAAATACAAAACATGTTAGTATCTAACATTAAAGTCCATGTTGAGTTTACACTATACTTATTCTTACTCTATTAGTATAACCTTTTTACCTTTACATGATAAACTTAGTTAAACATAATGAAAGAGAGAAACATAAATAAATAAGATAAGAACATAAATAAGATAAAAGTTAACTAAAAAAAGGAAACGAATTGAAAAAAATAAACAAGTTATTAATGAAAGCAAAAATTAAGCATTACAAAAATACAAAGAGAAAAAACAATAGCATGATCTTGATTTGAAAAGTAAGATGTCTAAATATATGGAAAATGCTTTTTTTTATAAGCCAAAATTAAAAACTATTGATTTGATGATTAATTGATGAGTGAGTGACCAACTCTTGACTTTATGGTAATCTTTATCTTTTTTTGTTTGCCTAAAACATCATTAATAATGTTAATACTTCAATCAGACCTTCATATAAAAGTTGTAGGAAATTATCTTAGCTTTTCAGAAAAAAAATTTAAGGTCATTTAAACTTCTAGAACTCTAGATATGGGCTGAACACTGAACAATATTTAGGTTGCATGATAGATTCAGACTTCTTTATTATTGTTGTATTTTGGACTTACAAATGACCTTTTTAAATCTTGGACTTCACATGAAAGTTGTAGGCCTATGTCTTATCTTTCCATCCATGTAAAGTAGACCTAAATCCGAGATCTGCAGCTTTGGATATGACCTAATTACCGAATAGTATTCTAGTTTGGACTACATCAGTATGTTTTTTTTTTTAAAAAAAATTTGGCCATCTCTTTGTCCTTTCAATTTCAGTACTTAAACTCATTAATCAATCCTTTCATTTATGTGATAAGCTTGCATTTAAGATGAATATTTATCACAAATTAAAGGTATCTTATGTTATTAGATATATTATTATAAAATATGCTTTAATTAAGGAGTTATTCATATTTCGAGTGTAAAATGATGATATAAAACCTTGATAAAAATGTACTTTTAAGGACTAATCAATATACTATATAGGAAATATTATAGGCACTACTTAGTATTATATTCTCTAACTTAACTATTGTATATTGCCTTACACATATAAATAGAAAAGGATTGGCTAAACCAAAGGTTAAGCCTCCTAATTATTCTTAACTAAGTATTAGAGCATTCTGTCATTAGAACTTTTCTCTCCCTCTTCCTCTTGCAGCCAACCTTCTCCCTTCCTTTTCTAAATGGATTTTTCTACTACCATCAACTTCTCCCTTACTATGGGTGGTCGGCCAACCATCTATAAGCTGCTTCTGGTGGTGTTCTTCCACAGCAGCGGTAGCCTTTGCTTGCAAAACATGTCAATGACTCCTTGCATGTTTATGTCATTCCTTTGCATATTATGGGAACATAAACTCTAGCTATCATTGCCCTATCCAATACCCATCAAGTTATTTTGTTGAAATTTATGAACACGAATTATCTCTATTAGCAAATGCAGATGAAGCCCTATTTTATTTGTCAAGGTGTTTTTCACTTTATTGACGGGTTTGTGTCGTGTCCTTCATCTCGTAATTTAGATAGTTTTGTTGGTTTTTTCTGTACAATCAACCCTTTTTTCTTTGTTGGAAGGAACATGATGAACCTATTTTGAGTACATTACTCTCCTCTCTCTCCGTGGATGTGTTGTATCTCAAGGTAGATTGTCACATCTCGCAAAGCGTTTGGTGCACTCTTTAGAAAGCTCTTGCATCTCCATCTAATTAGTGCATCATACAAATCTATAGTTCCTTTCAAGATCTTAGACAAGGTGACTGATCTGTTAGTATTTACATGTAGCAAGATAAGTTGTTATTTAATGAATTGGCTATTACTGGTTAACCTATATCTCTTAAAGATTTTAATCTATATGTATTTTATGGCCTTCATGGTAAGTTTAAACACTTAGTAACGAGTTTTATAACCAAGGCAAAACCACTATCATATATTAATCTTCACAACCACCATTTTACCTATAAATTTCTACACAAGAACTCCCTTTATTTCATGGACATAAATTCCTCTTGCTATGTTTATCTCTGTTGCTGCAACCATCGCTATTTCCAACACCACAACCCTCTGCTCATTTTGTTATGTCTTATCACAGCTCAAATTTCAGTCATAATAGGGGGCATTCTTGTGGCTACTAACATCCCAACAATAATTGCAACAATAACTAGTACAGGTTCCAATCTACTGTCGTCTGGAGACCAAACAAGTGCAACATAGGGGCTAGACAATGGTTTGGACAGAATGTTTGCTGCCAATTATGCTTAAATTCTAGTCACACATCTCTTTATTGTCCCTAATTTCATGGTAATACCTTATAGCCTTTTGCTTACCTTACTATTGGGAACGTTTTTTTTTGTGACCTTTAGTCTTGTTATCAAGCAGGTGACTATTAGATTAGTCTTTTTAACTGCAGCTTCATATGATTGGAAAATTTATCAACTTGATATCTATAATTCTTTTCTTAATGACGTTCTTGAATAAGAGGTCTACATGAAACAAAATCTAGATTTTATTGATTCTACTCTCTTCTCTTATATGTGTAGATTGTATAAGTCTTTATATGGTTTAAAAAAGGCTCCGCAGGCTAGGTACACTCATTTTAATGACCTTTTGCTATCAATTGGTTTTCGTGCCTCTAAGGTGGATACCTCTTTCCTTATCTTTTTTGTTGGTACTGATATTTGTTATCTTCTAGTCTATGTTGATGATATTCTGCTCATAAGTAACAACTCTTTTCTGCTTCAACGCTTTATATAGTTGTTAAGCTTAGAATTTAAGCTTTGTGACTTGGGTACCATTCATTATTTTTTAGATATTGAGATTTAGTGTACTAGTATGGGTCTTATGTTATGGTAACAAAAATATGCACTTGACATCTTTACCCGGGCTGTATGGTATCTTATAAACCTTGTTGTTGCTCATTTTTGGGCTTCACATGTTAGAGATGGCTTGTATCCGTCTTGAACTAATTGTAGGAGTTTTATTTTATGGTTGTTGGAAAATTGACAAAAAACACAAAGAAAAAAAATGTTTTTTAAACTTTGTTTAAACTGCTTTCTTCTATCTTTATCCTTCCTCTTTTACTGCCAAAATCATTAAGATTTTTAGGTTAATTAGGAGTCTTCATAATGCTAAATTCATTCTTTTTTTATATGGTCTTTAAGGTTAGATAAATCCTTTACTGAAAACTAATTTTGCTGCTGTTATAATTCTATTATAAATCAACTTTGTTTTAACTTCGACTTTGATTCTAACTTGTTTTATGCAATATCCAACCATCCTAGCCATATTTTTTCATTTATGACATGTTAAAGAATTAATCTGCACTTTTATTGGGTCCTAAGGCCTAATATTATTTTTATGTTAAATTCTTAGTCAGATTAGGATGCTCGGCACTGTCGGTTTCCAAATTAGATCAGGAGACCTATTTTGACCAACCATATTGTGTTTGAATTTTGTTTTCAAAATGATTTTATTTGATTTTAAATCCCTCATGAAAGTTGTGGTTTTATATGTGGAGATGAATTTAGGTTTTGAATTGTTTAATTTTGATATCAGAAGCTCAAGATATTCCTATTTGAATATCTAATATGAAAGTAAAAGATCCTATCATGAAAAGGATTTTAACCCGACTTTGCATTACAACGTAGACTAGTTGAGGTCTAGATCGTGCTAGAATTTAATCAAACAGAAGAAATGTATATTAGGACCCTATTTAACATTTTAAAGATTTATTGGGTTAATTAAAGACCAATTTTAAACTTTGGAATGTTAATTGGTTTTGTTAATAGAATTGAAAAAAAACAAAGATTGGATAAAAAAACATCATAATAATTTTAATTGTTTTGCTACCATGCTAAAAGAACATTTCTGCTTCTTCAAACAATGTCATGCAATCCTTTATTTTAACAAACCATATTACGCCATATGAAATAACTTGATAGTTGAATTAAATGGCATGGTACTATTCATTTGTGTTTTGAGAACAACACCCCTCATTTGCAATTCTTTTCTTTTTTCCGCAACCGTTCATGGTGGTCCATTTTTTTCTCTTTTCATCCTTACATCCTTTAGCTGGTTTGGCATACCACCCCTTTTTCATGCCAAATGTTCAGCTACAATTTAGTTTAGCTCTAGTCGAAGGGAAATGATTTTGGGCCTCATTTATCCAACTTTAAAATGATAAAAGAGAGGAACATCCTCATGTTTTAAAGGCTTAGAATTTTTCCCTAACACATATGGTTGAGATGAGAGAACATTAGAGCCATATTCAACTTTATTTGTGAAGTAATCCAACCATCAAAGGATCCATTAGAGGTTTTAGTTGGTCTAGTTACTAGGCTTAGGGCTAAGAAGTTCAAAGAAGCTTTCAATGGACTTCTTTAAGATACATAGGCTAAAATGGACTTCAAGAGGATATGTAATAATAAAAAGCAAGCTTTGATTAGTCCAATTCATGCTTAAGAGGGGCTTATTAATGGAACCAAGACCATGACACAAGGATTGAGTGAAGACTAGATTCAGACAATTTGACCTTTCATTACTTTTTTGGTCACAACTGAAGATATAAATCTAATTTTGATGTGATTCTAATTGAGCTAGAAACTAAACTTCCCTACCTTTCTAATGATATATAGTATGCCTTTTAATTCATTAAGACAAGAGTGAATCATGCATTTTAAGTTAGAATTTTGGTGCTACCAGATAGAAATTAATCATGAACTAATTTTTCAGTAAAGTTCACTTTTTTTTTTAAATCATTATCACCTCTAGGTTGCTTGCAATGTTAAAAATATTCATCTTCAATATCATGTTTTCAAATGATAGCTTCATTAGTCTATTTCTACACTTGATCAATACATTAGAAGTTGTAAGAAATAGACATCTTAAAATAACATTAAATGAATTACATGCTTCAATAGGTTGTATATCAAAGACAATAAAATTCATAGGATAAATGAATTTATCGACTTATGCTAACACATCTTCAATTATTCCTCTAGGCATTTTTACAAATCTATCAACAAGTAAAAGAGTTATATAAGTTGGTTTTAACTCACCTAAATTGAGACTCTAAAAGACTAAATATGGAAGTAATTTCACTATAGCTCTAAGATCAAGTATAACTCTTTCAATTTTATATTTTTCAATAAAATAAGAAATTGTAGAAGAACCAAGATCTTTATATTTCAAAGCATTATTGTTTTAAAGAATGACACTTACTTATTTGGCTAAAAAGGATTTTTTTTTCATATGCAGTTTTCTCTTCACAAAGTACAGATCTTTCAAATATTTAGCTTAAGAAGGTACCTATTTAAAAGCATCCAACAAAGATATATTGATCCTTATCTATTTAAAAGTTTTAAAGATTTTAAAGTTGTGATTGACTTTCATTTATTTGGTCATGGAATGAGGAAATAGAAGTGTTCATGAAAAATGAGTCTTTTCTCTGTAATGTTCAGATTTAATCCCTTCCTTACCTCAGAGATTAACTCATCATCTTTCTCACAAAGTTCAGGAGTGGGTTTTTCAATAACCTTATCATTGCGAAAAGTGATGACTAATTTGACTTGATCTATATATTGGCTTCTGGAACAACTTGTATTTACATTGTATTGCACCTTAGGATATTGATGTGATTGAGATGAAAACTTACCTTTCTTCTGAAAACTAAGAGCAGATGTCAATTTTGCAAGAGTATCTTTAAAATTTATCATGCTTTGAGCAAGTTGAGTATTGATTATCTCTTGTTTTTCAATGAATGCATGCAATGTTTCCTTAATATTTCTTCTAGAAGGTAGAGCATAAGTAGGTGCATATTTATGAGAATTTTAGAAATTATAGTGTGCTTGAAATAATAATTGTGAAGTTTGTGTATTATTGTTTCTACTATTCCAACTAAAATTTAGGTAATTTCTCCAACCAGGGTTTTATGTTTACAAGTATGGGTTATGATTGGGCCTTTGGAAACTGCTTAAAGTATGAGCTTGTTCATGGAGTTATTCTTTAAAAGAAGTTAGAGTTGGACAATCATTGGTTGAGTGTCCATTGGTTTCACATATTTGACACACAATATCTTGAACATATCTTAATTGACCACTCTTTTTTAATTCTAGTACCTTGACTTTTTTCGCTAAAGATAAAAGCTTGGCTTGGAGGTCATGATCTTTCCTAAGGTTGTATATACCTCTACTAAATGTGTGAGTTTAAGTTTTACCTGGTGCCTTATAAGCACCTCTGGTGTCTTAATTTTGAGCATTTTCAACTAACAAGTCTAAGTACTCCATTGCTTCATTAGGGTCTTTATCTTCAAAAGAACATGATCTTGATTTGGAAACCAAGATACCTAAATACATGACAAATGCCTCCTTTTATAGGCAAAAATTGAGAACTATTGATTTGTTAACAAATTATTGAGTGGGTGACTACTTCTTGACTTGGTGACAATCTTTATTTTCTTATCTGAACAAAACGTCATTGCTAACATTATAATTAGAATAGACTTGATTCATGAAAGTACTAGGAAACTATCTCAGCTTTCTAACATTAACAATTAAGGTTATTTGAACCTTTAAAACTCAAGATATAGGGCTTAACACTGAACAATGTCTAGGTTGCAGGATATATTCAGACTTTTACATTATTTCTAAGATTTGGACTTCCAAACAGCCTAATTGAGTCTTCACTTCCACATGAAAGTTTTATAACTATGTTTTAGCTTTTCATCCATATAAAGTAGACCTAAATCTAAAATCTACAACTCTAGATATGACCTAATTATAAATAGTGTGTTAGTTTGGACTACACCAACATCTCTTTTCTAAGTTTGGCCTTCTTTTGTCCTTTTAGTTTCAATACTTCAACTCATTAATCAATCATTTTATTTATGTCATAGGCCTGCATTTAGGATGAACATTTACTATAAATTAAAGGTACCTTATGATATTAGTCTTTTTATTATAAAGCATGCTTTAGTTAAGGAGTTATTGATACTTCAAGTGTAAAATGATGATATAAAACCTTTATAAAAATACACTCTTAAGTACTAATTAATAACACTTGGTACAACAAATACTTAGCAATTTCATAGTCCAACCATATGGTATAACCAATACATGTGCTATGAAAGGAACTTGATTTGTTATTAATATAAGTTATAATCATGAATACCTGACAACATTTACAAGTATTAACATTATTCAAATAAGATAATTAATGAAATTATGTTAACAATTTATAATCTGATTGGAACCTCTTTTGTGTGTGGTTTTCATTTAAGTAATAAGAGTTTATACTATACATGTTTGAAATACCATTAGTGGATTCTCTAACCTTGATATTTGCTGTTACCATTGTTTAATCCTCATATTAATCTTCTATCTCAAAGTTCTCAACTTTTTTTTTATTATTAGTATTAGTATTACTATTATTATTACTACTGTTATTATTATTGTTATGGTTGTATTATTATTATTATTTATAATTTATACAATTAACCTCTCTGTAGCTTGACCTTGGTTTTGCTGGGTTATTTATTACTTTGACACTCTTAAACTTGGGAAAAGATATCAATCTTTTAGTAGTGTCAAGTTTTTGACGCCATTACCGGTGAGATAAATTCTTGTATAAATTATAGTATTTATTTTATTTTCTCTTTTCACTTTTCTTGTATCTAACTTTGTTTCTTCTTCTTTTTCTTCTTCTTCTTCTTCCTTTTCTTTTCTTCTTCCTTTTATTCTATTCTTATACGTGCATAAGAGTGTGGTCATGTACTTTAAGTGATAGACTTTGTAAGGTATTCTCTTCATTTTCAAAAAATATAGCAGAAGAAGATAACCAGTCGCTTCATAATGAGAATAATGAGAATAATCATGTTAGAACACTTAGAAACCATATGAATCTTAGAAGAACAAGTGCACTATTATGCATAGTTTTCTCCTCTGATCAGCTCATTTTAATTTTAAGCCAGACATTATTTAACTTTTACCTTCTTTTCATGGTTTAGATTTAGCAAATTCATACTTGTATTTAAGAGAATTGGAGGAGGTCTGTAACACTTATAATAACTTAAATTGAAGCATGAACATTATCAGATTAAAACCTTTTCCTTCTTCATTAAAAGATAAAGCTAAAACATGGTTATAAAATTTGAGATCAGGATCTATTCGCGCTTAGGATGAAAAACAATAACAATTTTTAAAGAAGTTTTTTTCTTTTAACATAATAAAGTCTTTCAAAAAACAAATCACCACTTTCACTCAAAAACTAGGAAAAATATTTTATAAGTTTGAAGGCTTGCTTGATACCTACCCTCATTACAGTTTTGAAACATAGCGATTGGTTTCATATTTTTATGAAGGTTTAACACCTTGAGATAGACAAATGATGGAATTAATGTGCAATGAAATTTTTGAAGATAAAGATCCTAATGAAGCAATAGAGTACTTAGACTTGTTAGCAGAAAATATTCAAAATTGGGACACTGCAAGTACTTATGAGGTATCGGGTAAAATTTAACCTCATACATCTAGTGGAGGTATGTACAACCTTAGGGAAGATCATGACTTATAAGCCAAGTTTGCATCTTTAACTAGAAAAGTCAATGCACTAGAATTAAAAAAGAGTGGTCAATTAAAATCTGTTCAAGACATTATGTGTCAAATCTATGAAATCAATGGACACTCAACCAATGATTGTCTAACTTTGCCTTCTTTTAATGAATGTCTTCATAAACAAGCTCATGCTTTAAACAGTTTCTAAAGGACCAATCATAACTTATACTCGTAAATATATAACCCTGGTTGGAGAAATCACCTAAATTTTAGTTGGAAAAGTTATGCACAAACTTCATAACCACCGTTTCAAGCACACCATAATTCCTAAAATTCTCATGGATATGCATATTCTTATGCTTCACTTCCTAAAAAAAATCTTGAGGAAACATTGCATGCATTCATTAAAAAGCAAGAGACAATCAACACTCAATTTTACTTAAAACATGATAGATTTTAAAATTGACATCTTCTTTTAATTTTCAAGAGAAAAGTAAGTTTCCATCTCAACCATAGCAAAAGTCAATCACAACTCTAAAATCTTTGAAACTTTCAAATAAGTAAGGATCAATTTACCTTTACTGGATATTATTAAATAGGTTCCTTGTTATGCTAAATTTTTGAAAGATTTATGCATTGTGAAGAGAAAACTAAATATAAAAAAGAAAACCTTTTTAACCAAACAAATAAGTGCTATTCTTTAAAATATTAATGCTTTGAAATATAAAGACCCTAGTTGTCCTATAATTTATTGCTTTATTGGAGAACATAAAATCAAATGAGATTTACTTGATCTTGGGGCTAGTGTTAATTTACTACCATATTTAGTGTTTCGATATCTCAATCTAGGTGAGTTAAAACCAACTTTTGTAACTTTCTTACTTGCTGGTAGATTTATAAAAGTGCCTAGGGAAATAGTTAAAGATGCGTTAGTACAAGTTGATAAATTCATTTATCCTATGAATTTTATTGTCTTGGACATATAACCTGTTGAAGTGTCTAATTCATTTCCTGTTAGTTTAGAATGTTCATTTCTTATAACTTCTAATACATTGATTAATTGTAAGAATGGATTGATGAAGCTATCATTTGAAGACATGACATTGGAGATGAATATTTTCAACATTTGCAAGCAACCTAAAGATAATAACAATTCATAGGAAGTAGACTTTGCTAAAAAATTAATTCATGATTAATTTCAAACCATGTCCAGTAAAATTGAGATTGATGAATGTGATGATTTGCAAATGATTTATTTTCAAGAAGAATCAAAAGTAAGTAATTAGAGACTATAAATTGAGGAATTACCACCATGATTAATTAAGTTCATACCTTCAAGTGTTTAACCACCCAAACATGATTTAAAGCCATTACCATTCAATCTTAACTACTCATTTTTGAGAGAAAATAAAACTTTTTCACTAATAATCTCTTTCAAACTTAATGCACATAAAAAAGGTAAGCTATTACAAATTCTGAAAATACACCAAAATACATTAGGATGGACCTTAGTTGATATAAAAGGAATTAGTCTTTTGATTTGTAGACATAGAATTTATTTGGAGAAAAAATGTGAAACCCTCTAGAGAAATGCAATGAAGGCTCAATCCTAGTATGAAAGAATTAGTGAAAAATGAAGTTATTAAGCTTCTAATAAATGGAATCATTTATCCTATTTTTAACAACAAATAGGTAAGTCCTACCCAAGTTGTACTTAGGAAGTCTATAGTCACTGTGATAAAAAAAATAAGAACAACGAGTTAATTTCAACTAGGACTATTACTGGTTGACACATGTGTATTGACTATAGAAAACTTAATTCAATGACTACAAAATATCATTTTGCTTTACCTTTCATAGACCAAATCTTATAAAGAGTTGCAGGTCATGAATTTTATTATTTCTTAGATGGCTATTCAAGTTATAAACAAATTGAAATTGCATTGGAAGATTAAGAGAAGACTACTTTTACATGTCCATTTGACACTTTTACACATCAAAGGATGCCTTTTGGATTATATAATGCACCAGCCATGTTTCAAAGATGCATGCCTAGTATATTTAGTGATATGGTGAACATTTTTTTGAGATTTTTGTAGACGACTTTTTTGTTTTTGGCGATTCATTTGATGATCATTTGACTAACCTAGAAAATTTTTTGAATAGGTGTGAAGAAAAGAATCTTATACTAAATTGAAAAAAATCTCACTTTATGGTAACAAATGGTATTGTACATGATCATATTATTTCATGAAAAGAAATTAAGGTTGGCTAATCTAAGATAGAGTTAATTGTTAATTTGCTAACACCAAAATCTATTAAAGATATTAGATCATTCTTAGGATATGTTGTTTTTTTATAAGAGGTTCATCAAAGATTTTAGTGTAATATCTATGTCTTTAAGTAACCTTCTAACAAAGAATAATATTTTTGAATGGACTAAACATTATGAAGAAACCTTTGTTAAACTTAAAAACTTGCTGACTTTTGCTCTTATCATTCAACATCATGATTGGTCATTACCTTTTAAAATACTATGTGATGCTAGTGATTATGTCGTGGTTGCTATTTTAGGGCAAAGTAAAGATAAGAAATCTTATATGATTTACTGTGTAAATAAAACTTTAAATAGTGCCCAAATGAATTACACCATCACTGAAAAAGAATTATTTGCAGTAGTATTTGTATGTGAAAAATTCAGGTCTTATCTTGTTGGATCACCTGTTGTTATTTTTAGTGATCATGCAACATGGAAGTATCCTCTTTCTAAGAAAGATTCTAATGCTAGATTGGTGCGGTGAATTTTGTTACTTCAATAATTTGATATCACAATCAAAGACAAAAAAGTCACCAAAAATATTATTGTAAATCATTTGTCAAGACTGATAATAGATTCAAAATTTGACATCACACCAATCGATGACTACTTTTCTAATAAATCTTTACTTTTTGTCTCTATAATGACTTGGTTTGCTAATACTATCAATTTTCTTGTTTTAGGACAATTGCCAAGTCATTGAAGTACCCAAGATAAAAGAAAATTCTTGAACGAAGTGAAGAACTTTTATTAGGATGACCTTTCTTTATTCAAATATTATCTTGATCAAATATTTTTAAGATGTATTTCGGACAATAAGGTAAGTAATGTCATTAAATTTTATCATTCTAAGACTTGTGAGAGCCATTTCTCATTAAGAAAGACAACTGCAAAAAACTTACAAAGTAGAGTTCACTAGCCCATCATGTTCAAGAACTCTCATGCATTCTGCAAGACTTGTGAAAATTATTAAAAGTTGGAATCTATTTCAAAATATCATATGAAGCCTTTAAATCTTATTCTTGTTATTAAGATCTTTGACTGTTGGGGTATAGATTTCATGGGTCCATTTCCTCCATCATTTAGTTTCTTGTATATATTAATTGTAATAAATTATATTTTAAAATGAATAGAAGCAATTCCAAGTCGAAACAATGATCATAAAACAGTGATAAAGTTTTTAAAAGAAAATATCTTGAGTTAATTTGGATTCCGTCAAGCCATGATAAGTGATAGCGAAATACATTTTTGCAACAAGTCATTCGAGTTTTTAATGAAAAAATATGGAATCACACACAAAGTTTTCATCCTTTATCAACCTCAAATAAGTAGATAAGTACAGCTTGCTAATAAAGAGATCAAACAGATTTTAGAGAAAACAGTGAACCTTAATAAAAAAGACTAGTCTTTAAGACTTAACAATGCACTTTGACATATCAAACTGCTTATAAAACAACACTGGATATGTCACCTTATAGATTAGTCTATGGAAAACCTTGTCACTTATCTGTGGAACTTGAACATAAAGCTTATTGGGCTATTAGAATTTTCAATTCAAACATTAATGATGCTAGTAAACTACAAAAATTACAAATAAATGTGGTTGAGAAAATAAGAAATGATGCATATGAAAATTCAAGAATTTATGAAACAAGAATAAAAGAGTTTTATAACAAGAAAATATTAAGAAAAACATTCAATATAGGTCAAAAAGTCTTACTTTATAATTCTTGGCTCTATTTATTTCCTGAAAAATAAAGATCAAGATAGAGTGGTCCTTTTATTGTGAAACACTTGTATCCACATGAGACCTTTGATATTGAGAATCCAAAGAATGACAATGTTTTAAAGGTAAATGGATATCGTTTGAAAGTTTATTTTGATAATTTTTTAGTTGAAAATGATTGTATTAAATTGAGTGATTTAGTATATAAAGATTGATTTTTTTTTCTCACATTATTTTGTGTTTGGGTGAAACTTTTTTTTTTGCTAGTCTCTATCTCCTAGTTCAAATGGCAGAACGGTACTACATGACTTAAGTCGATTCTTTTAGTTTCCCATAATAATTAATATCTGTATATATATTTGTGCAATTCTTTGCTCTTTCTCACTTATTTGAATCTCTTCTCCAATTCTCATTTGAAAATGGATGCCACTCTTGAAAAATTAAAAAAAATATATTTTCAAAAATTTATTGTGCTAGATGTGCAAGATTAAAGTTGTTAATAAATCATGAAATTCCTGAAGATATTCACTAGTTGATTTAAGTGAAGGTTTGATTACTAGGTGAGTCTTCTAATTCCTTCATTTCACACATGCCTAGACAGCTAAAAGCAATTTTACAAAGAAATATTATACAAAATGATGGAAAGTCTGTCATAAATGTACTAGATGGACATGTAATACAACATGTCATTCTTTAGGAATGAGAAGATAAAATACAATTCATTAAGGATGACCTAAGTAACGGGTTTTTAGATAATTTTATATTGACTCTTGAGATGTATCCTAGTAAAGATGTGCGTAGTACAATTCATGATTTATAGCCACAATTCCATGAAGAATATGATCGACTTAGTCTTGAAAATTAGACTAAAAAAGACCAATTTTTAAGAAAAATGGATGAGAAGCTTATCCTCGACCTATAGAAGGCTTTTAAACCATTCGTGAATGTAAAACCAAGGGAAGGTATAAGCCATAATCACAACTACTTGTACATATACATGTTTTTTTAATACATAATATAAATAAATAAACAAATAAATAAAGAAAGAGTGTGAGACTCCAAGTAGCCTATATATAGCTGGTATGATTGCATTTTTAAGTTCTTATGAATAAAATCTTCTCTTCCTTCCCTTTATTTCTAATCAACCCATACATTCAACAGATATAGAAGTGTGTAGAAATGATAGGTTCCTCAACTTATCATATAAAAAACATCTATATTTTCAGTGGATCTTGTCTTGAGAAAAAAATAGAGTTTTTAGAATCAGTAAATCATCTTGGTTAGTGACACGACGAAAGAGATTGATGTCTTTTCCCAAGTGCAGGAGTGTCGAAGTATTAAATAACCCGGTAAGACCGGGGTCGAACCACAGGGAGGTTATTGTACAAATTATAAATATCAACAATACAACAACAACAATAATAACAATAACAACAATAATAGTAATAACAAACAGCAACAACAACAACAACAACAACAACAACAACAACAACAATAATAATAATAATAATAATAATAATAATAGTAATAATAATAAAGAAAGAGAAGAAGAAGATGATGATGATGAGAACTTGGAGATAAAATATTAAAGTAAAGATTAAACAATGATAATAACAAATGTCAAGGTCAGAGGTTCCACTAATGGTATGTCAAACAAATATAGTATAAACTCTTATTGTTCAATTGGAAACCACACATAAAGGAGGTTCCAATCAGATTATAGATTGTTAACATGATTACATTAGTCATCTTATTCAATTAATGCTAATACTTGTAAATTTCATCAAGCATTCATGATTATAACTTATGTTAACAACAAATCAAGTTCCTTTCATAGCTCAGGTGTCGGTTATACCATACAGTATGGGCTATGAAAGTGCCAAGCATTTGTTGTACCAATTGTTATACAACATAAATCAAGATTAGTCATTTAACAAGCAAAGTATTAAAGAGTGAACAAGATAACAAATATAAAACATGTTAGTATTAAACATTAAAGTCCATATTAAGTTTATACCATACTTATTCTTACTCCATTAGTGTAACCTTTTCACCTTGACATAATTAACTTAGTTAGACATAATGAAAGAAAGAAAAATAGATAAACAAAATAAGAACATAAAAGTTAACTAAGTAAAGGAAATGAAATGAAAGGCATAAACATAATATTAATAGAAGCAAAGCATTAAGAATACAAAGAGAGAAAACAAGAGCATGATCTTGATCTGGACACCAAGATGCCTAAATGCATGGCAAATGCCTCCTTTTATAGGCCAAAATTAGGAACTATTGATTTGATGACTAATTGATGAGTAGATGGCCAACCCTTGACTTGGTGACAATCCTTATCTTCTCTTGTCTGCCCAAAACATCATTGATGACGTCACAATTAGAGCCATTTAAAAACATGAAAGTTCTAGACAATTGTCTCAGCTTTCTTGTGTAAAACATTCAGCTCATTTTGACTTCTAGAACTCCACATATGGCCAAAATACTGAACAGTGCTCGGGTTGGAGGATAGATTCGGGCTTCTTTGTTGTTGCAATAATTTGGACTTGAAAATGACCTTTTTAGATCTTGGGCTCCATATGAAAGTTGTAGGCCTATGTCTTACCTTTCCATCCTATGAAGTAGACCTAAATCTAAGATCTATAGCTACAAATATGACCTAATTACCGAACAGTGTTTCGGTTTGGATTGCACCGACATCTCTTTTCTAAGTTTGATCATCTCTTTGCCTTTGCAATTGAAGTTCTTAAAGTCATCAATCAATTCTTACATTTATGTGATAGGCCTGTATTTAAAATGGACATTTAGCACAAATTAAAGGTATCTTATATTATTAGATAGATTATTATAAAACGTACTTTAGTTAAGGAGTTATTGATAGTTTAAGTGCAAAATGATGATATAAAACGATGATGAAAATGCACTTTTGAGTACTAATCACACCCCTCAACTAGCTAAAGTACTAGTCCCTAGTAATCAAAGCGTTAAAATAGAAAAACAATTTGCAAATTCCACAAAACAAGGTATTCATCATTTAACTTCCATTACTCTATCGAGATAAACAAACTCTTGTTAGATTTATATACCGGCTCAATACCTCTTAACAAGATATTCATAAACCTTTCTTTTGTACTCAATCAATCAACACATAATTATGGGGCTTTTCTTGGAAGAAAACAAAATTTTTGTTCTAATGTTTAAGGTTAACATCCTTGGGTTGGGATTATTATTTTTGTCTTTTTTTTATATATATACAATAATTTAAAACACCATACATCTTTAACCCATGTAACGAGCTTTCAGCTAATGAATTCCATACCAGTTGGTCTTAGGGCATTAGGTGTTAGGACACCCCTACGAGCTTAGTAACTCGGGTCGCAGATACTGATATGTAGATAGTGCAATGTTTGATTCCTTTAAGCTTTTCTCCTCAACCCATGTAACAAACGTTGGGCCAATAGCTCCCAAGTCAATTGACTTTAGGGTATTAGGTGTTAAAACACCCCTTCGGGCTTAATTGCTTAGGTTAGGGAGGCTACGAAACCAAACTTATCTACATTTTTATTATTATCATTCATTTTTTTTCTTTTTTTCTTTTTTTTAATTATATACTATCCCTTTCCCTTAATTGTTACCTTTAATAAAAAAACATAAATAATGTAGTAATCCAATATGCATCCCACAATTATATGTTGAAGTGTGTGTGTGTGTAAATTACGGTTTAAGAATACATATTAAACAAGTATATGAGCAGACTTAAGTGATAACAATGCAAGAGTTTGTAAATCTGAATATTTCAAGAAGTATTATGATAGACCTTGTTACGAATGGTTACTAAGATGCGTCTCAAGAGTCATTTTAACAAAAGAGCTCCTTTACTTTGCCATCATAGTAACAATCATTTTGCACATGCTTTATGAAATAGAAAACACAGTTTTTTTTTTTTAGCTACTACCCTCTCCCCCCAACTAAAACAAGACATTGTCCTCAATGTTTAAAGGTAGAAAGATAGAGTATAGAAGATATCACTTGAAATAACGAACAATGACAAACCTGAAACACACTGAAACAAATATAAGTAATAACGAAACACCATAATTAAACCAAAAGACATAAAAAGCATGTGTATGTACATGTAGTTGTGATTGTGGCTCATATCTTCCCTTGGTTTTACGTCCAAGAACAGCTTAAACGCCCTCTATGGGTTGGGGATATGCTTCCCATCCAGTTTTCTTAAAAACTGGCAAACAGGGTCTTTTTTAGTTAGATTCCCAAGACTAAGTCGATCATGTTCTTTATGAAATAGTGGCCATAAATCATGAATTGCACGATGCACATCTCCACTAGGATGCGTCTCAAGAGTCAATAGAAGGTTATCTAAAGACTCCTTACTCAAGCCATCCTTAATGAATTGTATTTTATCTTCACGGTTTATAGATACCATTCCTAAAGAATGACATTGTGTATTACAAGTCCATCTAGCACATCGATGACAAACTTTCAGTTGTTTTGCACGACGTTTCTTTGCAAAAGTGCTTTCAGGCATGTGTGAAATAAAGGAGTTAGAGAACTCACCTGATAATCGGACTTTTGCTTCAATCAACCAGCGAATATCTTCAGGAATTTCATGATTCATTAACAATCTTAATCTTACACATCTAGCACGGTAAATTTTTATAATCGCATTCTGAGGCAGAGCCGGAAAATACTTTTTCAATTTTGCAAGATTAGTGTCCATTTTTAAATGAGAATTGGAAGAGAGATTTAAAGAATTGCAAAAATGTATATACAGATATCAGTTATTATGGGAAACTGAAAGAACCGACTTAAGTCACGGAGTACCATTATCCGCCATTTGACCAGGGTGAGAGAAACTAGCAAAAATCACTAAAAAAACACAAAAACAATATGAGAAAAATAAAATAATCAACCTTTATCTATAAGATCATTCAAACCAGTTGATTCATTTTCATTAGAAAAATTATCAAAGTAAGCTTTCGAAAGATGTTCATTTTCCTTAAAGTCATTGTCATTCATTGAATTCTCAATATCACAGGCCCCATAAGAATTCCTCCATCTTGGTCTTATCTCTCTAGGAGATGCATAGAGTTGAGAATTATAAAACAAAACTTTTTGACCAGTATCAACTTTTTGATAATTTTCACAAGTTTTGCAGAATGCATGTGTGTCTTTGAACATGGTGGGCCAATAAAATTAATTTTGAAAGATTTTTGCAGCAGTCTTATTTAACGAGAAATCACTTCCACATGCTTCAAAATGACAAAGTTTAATGACACTAGTTACCTTATTTTCAGGAATGAATCTTTGAAATATTTGATCAGGACAATATGTGAATAAGTTAGGGTCATCACCATAAAAGTTCTTCACTTCGTTCAAAAACTTTTCTTTGTCTTTGGTACTCCAATCAGCTGGCAAATCTCCTAAAGCAAGAAAATTAATATTTTTATCATACCAAGCCATTGGATTAAAAGAAAGTAAGGATTCGTTAGGAAAGTAATCATCAATTGGTGTGATGCCAGATGTCGAATTTGTTGTCACTGTTGACAAAAGATCCACATTAACATTTTCAGTGCTTTTTTCATCCGTGATTTCTTCCTTAGNAATGCATGTGTGTCTTTGAACATGGTGGGCCAATAAAATTAATTTTGAAAGATTTTTGCAGCAGTCTTATTTAACGAGAAATCACTTCCACATGCTTCAAAATGACAAAGTTTAATGACACTAGTTACCTTATTTTCAGGAATGAATCTTTGAAATATTTGATCAGGACAATATGTGAATAAGTTAGGGTCATCACCATAAAAGTTCTTCACTTCGTTCAAAAACTTTTCTTTGTCTTTGGTACTCCAATCAGCTGGCAAATCTCCTAAAGCAAGAAAATTAATATTTTTATCATACCAAGCCATTGGATTAAAAGAAAGTAAGGATTCGTTAGGAAAGTAATCATCAATTGGTGTGATGTCAGATGTCGAATTTGTTGTCACTGTTGACAAAAGATCCACATTAACATTTTCAGTGCTTTTTTCATCCGTGATTTCTTCCTTAGAATAAATCATTTGCAAATCTTTCGATTCATCAAACTCATTTTTACTTAAAGTAGATTCAAGTTGATCATAAACTAATTCATCAATATGATCTACTTCTTGTAAATCATTATCATCTCCAGGTTGCTTGTAGATGTTGAAAATATTCATCTCCAATGTCGTGTTTCCAAATGATAGCTTCATCAGTCCATTCCTACAATTAATCAATACGTTAGAAGTTGCAAGAAACGGACGTCCTAAAATAACAGGAAATGAATTACATGCCTCAACAGGTTGTGTGTCCAAGACAACAAAATCCACAGGATAAATGAATTTATCGACTTGTACTAACACATCTTCAATTATTCCTCTAGGCACTTTTACAGATCTATCAGCAAGTAAAAGAGTTATAGAAGTTGGTTTTAACTCACCTAGATTGAGACTTTGAAAAACTGAATATGGAAGTAAATTCACACTAGCACCAAGATCAAGTAAGGCTATTTCAATTTTATGCTCTCTAATAAAGCAAGAAATTGTAGGATAACCAGGGTCTTTATATTTCAAAGCATTATTGTTTTGAAGAATAACACTTGTTCGGCTAGAAAGACTTTCTTTTTCACATTCAGTTTCCTCTTCACAGTGCATAGATCTTTCAAAAATTTAGCATAGGAAGGAATCTGTTTAATAGCATCCAGCAAAGGTATATTGATTCTTACCTGTTTGAAAGTTTCAAAGATTTCAGAGTTGTGATTGACTTTCCTTTGTTTGATCATGGCCTGAGGAAATGGAAGTGCTGAAGGAGAATTAATATTTTCTTTGTAATATTCAGGTTTAACCTCTTCCTTACCCTCAGAGATTGACTCATCATCTTTCTCATAAGGTTCAAGATAAGGTTTTTCAATAACCTTACCACTACGAAGAGTAGTGACTGATTTGACTTGATCCATGTGTTGGCTTCCAGAACTACTTGCATTTGCATTGTATTGCCCCATGGGATTTTGTTGTGGTTGAGAAGGAAACTTACCTTTCCCTTGGAAACTGAGAGCAAATGTTAATTTTGCAAGAGTATCTTTAAAATTTGTCATGTTTTGAGCAAGTTGAGTATTGATTGTCTCTTGCTTTTCAATGAATGTATGCAATGTTTCCTCGAGATTTCTTCTATAAGGTGAAGCATAAGGAGGTGCATATCCATGAGAATTTTGGAAATTATGGTGTGCTTGAAATGGTGATTGTGAAGTTTGTGCACCACTCTTCCAGCTAAAATTTGGATGATTTCTCCAACCAGGGTTGTATGTTTGTGAGTATAGGTTATGGTTGGCCCTTTGAAAACTGTTTAAAGCATGGGCTTGTTCATGGAGACATTCCTTAAAAGAAGGCAAGGTTGGACAGTTATCGGTTGAGTGTTCATTTGTTTCACATATTTGACATGCAATGTTTTCAACAGATTTTAATTGACCACTCTTTTTCAATTCTAGTGCCTCGACTTTTCTAGCTAAAGATGCAAACTTGGCTTGAAGGTCATGATCTTCTTTAAGGTTGTACATACCTCCGCTAGATGTATGAGGTTGAGTTTTACTCGGTGCCTCATAAGTACCCGCGGTGTCCCAATTTTGAGCATTTTCAGCTAACAAGTCTAAGTACTCCATTGCTTCATCAGGGTCTTTGTCTTCAAAAGTTCCATTGCACATCAATTCAACCATTTGCCTATCTTTAGGTGTTAACCCTTCATAAAAATGTGAAACCAATCTCCATGTTTCAAAACCATGATGAGGACAAGTACTAAGCAAGTCTCGATACCTATCCCAACATTGGTAAAATGTTTCCCCTGGTTTTTGAGTGAAAGTGGTGATTTGTCTTTTGAAAGAGTTTGTTCTATGAGATGGGAAAAACTTCTTTAAAAACTGTTGTTTGATTAGTACTCAAAAGTGCATTTTTATCATGGTTTTACATCATCATTTTATATTTGAAGTATCAATAACTCCTTAACTAAAGTACGTTTTATAATAATCTATCTAATAATATAAGATACCTTTAATATGTGGTAAATGTTCATTTTAAATACAGGCCTATCACATAAATGAAAGGATTGATTGATGACTTTAAGAACTTCAATTGCAAAGGTAAAGAGATGATCAAACTTAGAAAAGAGATGTCGGTGCAATCCAAACCGAAACACTGTCCGGTAATTGGGTCATATCTGGAGCTATAGATCTCAGATTTAGGTCTACTTTATATGGATGGAAAGGTAAGACATAGGCCTACAACTTTCCTATGGAGCCCAAGATCTAAAAAGGCCATTTTCAAGTTCAAATTTTTGCAACAACAAAGAAGTCCGAATCTGTGCACCAGCCCAAGCACTGTTCAGTATTTTGGCCATATCTGGAGTTCTAGAAGTCGAAATGAGCTGAATTTTTACATAAGAAAGCTGAGACAATTTTCTAGAACTTTCATGTTTTCAAGTGGCTTTAATTTTGACGTTATCAATGACATTTTGGGCAGACAAGAGAAGATAAAGATTGCCACCAAGTCAAGGGTTGACCATCTACTCATCAATTAGTTATCAAATCAATAGTTCCCAATTTTGGCCTATAAAAGGAGGCATTTGCATGCATTTAGGCATCTTGGTGTCCAGATCAAGATCATGCTCTTGTTTTCTCTCTTTGTATTCTTTATGCTTTGTTTTCATTAATATCAAGTTTATGCCTTTCATATCATTTCCTTTGCTTTGTTAACTCTTATCTTATTTATGTTCTTATTTTGTTTATCCATTTTTCTTTCTTCCATTATGTCTAGCTAAGTTAATTATATCAAGGTGAAAAGGTTACACTAATGGTGTAAGAATAAGTATGGTATAAACTTAATATGGACTTTAATATTTATTACTAACATGTTTTATATTTGTTATCTTGTTCACTCTTTAATACTTTGCTTGTTCAATGATTAATCTTGATTTATGTTGTATAACAATTGGTACAACAAAT